>VZTH01005060.1:47309-191525 GCA_013397815.1 Aleadryas rufinucha
AAAAAAAAAAAAAAAGAAGGTAGTGGGGAAGGGATCTGGGCCAAAGGGGAGGTTTAGTGGTAGTGGGCCTGTGAATGTGCATGCATTCAAGAAAGATGAACCTAGGAATTGGTTTGGCAGGAAGAAGAGGTATGGACCTGGGAAGGAATCAGGAAAGGAGAAATTAGTTGCTTGTAGAAGAAATGGGCTAACAGAGCTGATGAGGACAAAATACTGAGTTTGGAGAAGAAGCTGGGAAACAAGAGTCAGTAGGGTAGGTAAATGTGGGAGCCAGTCTGTACAATAAAAGGAAAGGCCAGAAGTAGAGGAAGAAACTAGGATTCTGCTGAAAAGCTGAGTAAAAGACTGTGGAAAAAAGAGCTGTGCCTAGGCAGTGGTTGGTTTGGTTGTCCTAGGATGTCCTCTCTGGTCTCCAGCACCAAAAGGACATATATCTCACATGGACTTTAGGTGATATGCATGAGTCCTTCAGTATACTGCATTGGAAATGGGAAAGTGGTACTAGATGTCTGGTTTTGGGGGCACCTGAATCTCTCTGGTTTGTCCCTCTCTAGAGCTTTGAATCCTCTAGTCTCACTTTTTGGTATCACAATTTCTTCAGAATACCTGAAGACAGGCTTAGGAGGTACTTTTATGCTTCTTACCACAATTATATGTGTGCTCCATAGCATTAGAAAATAGAATGTTTCTATGAGATAGAAGGTTGGCATATTCTGGACGGAATAGTTAAAAGGCAGCTGGGACCTTATTTCTCCGAGCAGACCTCCCATGGATTTTGGTTGCAGCAGTTCTGAAAATGAGGCCTCAGAAGGAGCCATACTGAGGCATTGCTCATCTTATGAAAGGTTTTAAGCATTGTGCCTGGCATCACAGAAGAATTCTGTAGCAGAAGCAGGGATAAGTCCCCAGCTCTTCCGGACAGCTTTCATCATCTTAATCCTCAGAAGATTATCCTTTTTCTCCAACAGTGTTGTACCTCCACGATTTTTCTCCCTGAAAATTAACTGGGTCCCAGCCCTGTGGCTGCCATCTAGTCTCATCTAAAAAAGTCTTTTTTAGACTGTCCTGAGTTTTGATTCAGGACTATCACCAAAAGCTTCTTCAACAGGTGAAACGGGATTCTCATCATTCTGATCTTTCTGGACAGCAGCTGCTGTCTCCTGCACCTGATAAGGCAGGATCCTGTTTACTGATTAGCATGTGAGCATGCAGAACAAAGGGATGTAAATCAAGTGGCACAGACAGCTCTTTTTTTGGCACATCCTCTTCAGTACTGGATTTTCCAACCATGATATTGTTCTTAAAACATTTTTATGTACATGTGGTTAAAAATAGGCAAGTTTAAAGAGAAGTTATATAATCTTTAGAAGTATAGTTGTGCCCCAAATTGGCCTGAAACACATTGCTGATCATTTTATCTGACCATGGATGTGCTCATTTTTTGATTATATAAATCATTTCACAAAACACAAAATAAAAGCTTATAATAAAAGTTATTTAGTTAATGTTTCTAATAACAGCAGTTCTCTTTGGAACATGCCAGTTACTCGCAGTGGTGGAGCTGTGGTGAACTAAAAGATTTTGTTTCCAGCACTGTGGGGAGAGGTTGTGTGTTGTGCCGGGAAAACCGTGGACACGATGGGTAAGAAAAACGCATTCAGTTGCTGGGCCATGGGCAATGTCTGGCAAGAAATGCACGACTGGGAATCCATTGATATTCACATGGTGGGAAATGAAAAAAATGTAAGGGGGAAGGGGTGAATGCATGGTTGGAGAAGAGTTATCAAGAGAGAGGAATTACACAAAAAACGTCTGTGAGGAGGGAATGGGGTAGTAGGAAGTTACATGTTAATGAATAAATAGCAATAAAGGTGTCAGACAATGAATGATAAGTTTTGATGGCAGTTGAGGTAACTGGAAAAATTTCTTGAGCACATGAGGACAGGCTCCCACAGACATAGGCAAACTTCCATGAGAGGGATGTCCCTGCTCAGACACATGACTGCCTCCTGCCAGCCCCTCTGAACAGTGTCTCCCATCCAAACCTTTAAAATGCAGCTCTGCCTCAGAAGTTTTTTTCCCCTGGTTCATAGGGGGGTCTAAGCTGCCAGGAGTTTTTTCATATCTGTAGCTGCATGTAAGGGTTCATGAACTGCTCTACCTCTCCGGGACTTTCCTCCCATTTTTCTGTTGTATCACTCACTGGCTACCATGTTCAGTCAGTGCCTATCAACAACTTATAATTTCACTCTCACCCCACTTAAATAGCTACATATAACTGTTACAACCTTTTAACAAAACAGATACAGATATGTACAAATAACAGACTCATTTAATTTGGGCTGGCCTAGATCCTGGGTCTTGAAGAGAAGGAAGGCAAGTCATGGTAGACTTGAGGCTCCTCCAGCTTGTGTCCAAGGATATGTGGATATCCATAGCAGAAGCTGAAAAAGCAGAAGGTCTCCACTCTGCTCCCTGCTTTCCAGCATTCGGTGTGAGCTGAAGCTGGGGCAATGATAAAGGCCAAGCAGGACTTTTTGTGTGTTTTCACTGATGATTGAGATAACCTATGCAAGTTTTGGGCTTGATTACAGCTTAACTGTTGGTAGACAGCATCTCAAGGCATGCATCAGTCTGGATTGATTCTTCCCTTGACCTGTGTTGTCTGGAGCTGGCTGCAAGCAGTTGCTGGTGTGTTTGCTCAGGGCAGCAGGATGATGGCTTTAAGCAGCCCCAGTGTGCAGCCCCAGCAGCCCCACAGTGCAGGCTGGTGTGTGTAGTAGTCCTGTTGCTGTGGCAACCCACAGCCTCGCCAGTGGTGAGCACTTGCTGTCTATCACAAAGCATTAACTTTTACCTTATGTCTTATTTTATTATAGTTTCTGCACATTTTGGCTTGCTTTCCCCTGGGACCCAGCTGCACTGGTGAAATGTTCCTTCTTGGGGAGTAGGAAATGGCATTTCTTTCTATTTCTGTAGTGTTAACAACCGTGGGAGAGGCACAGCAAAGGGCTGGCTAGAATTACTGTTACTGATGTTGCTGAAACTGCTCTTGCCATCACTGTTTCAGTCAGAAATGGTCCAATTTAGGCCTACTGTAAAAATTAGAGAGTAGCTTAGATTTGTACCATTTCTCTTGAATTTTAGTCCTACTGGTGGAGGTGATAGTGGAGGGGGAGTCCTGTAGGGCACCCATAAGGACAGAGCTGGGAAGCACAGTGTGGCCATTCTGGAGCCACATTCCCAGAAGGCTGCAGGACTTGATATCCCAAAGCACTGGGGAATGGTGTGCAATCATCAGAAAAAAGCCACGTATTCCAAAATCTACCCTGAATCAAGGTGCTTGGCTGCAAATGACAGAAGTCCACTTCAGTAGACAGAGAGGGGGCAGGTGGGAGAATGGTGGTCAGGCAAGAAGCAGTGGCTGCTGTGGGAGGTAAAGGATGTAAGGAAGGTGAGAAGTACCTAGGCTGTATGTGGAAGCAAAGACTGAAAGGAAGAAAAGATCCCACCAGCCTTGAAAGGAAAGAAAAGCTCTGTAAAGGGATTAAGTAGCAGGGTTCCCAGTGACAGCAGAAGATTGGACTTCATAACCCAGGGTAGGTTCACCTGCATAAAAGTGGGATGAACAATGGCTTTTGAAGGGGAGAGCAGGTGGGAGTACTGATGAAGCTGATGAAGTAAGTACAGGGAAAGTGGGAGCACAGTTATTAAGATCCATGGTGAGGATGGAGAGATCTTAAAACACCATGACACATGACTCAGCTAAGACCTGCTTCATCTTCCTTTCCTCAGCCTCTCCAACTTGGAGGAGTTGCAGAATGACTCTGAAACACACTGTCGAAAATAAAACACTTTATGGACCACTTGGAAGCTAATCTTTCCAGTCTCTGCTCTCCAAGGAATGCTTCCTCTTGAGGCCCTGTACACTCTGTTACAATGCCAGGGGCATTCTGCAAGGCCCAGTGCTGCACCTGGGGCTTTTCTGAGCAAGTCATCTCACTGCCAGCAGCAGCCACCTCGTGCAGTGCTCTGCCTCACTAGCATAGCCTGCTTGTCAGTGCTGCTAATTAACCCAGACAGAGCTTTCAGGTGCCTTGCTGTGTCGTGCCGTTCAGAGACACCACCAGAGACTCCCCCTGAAGTGACGGAATCTTGCTGCTCTTGCTGCGGCAGCTGTTTGCCAGAGGGTCAGGAGATTCAACACAAAAGGTGCTGTGAAATACCATGCTGCAGGCTATATGCTGTACCTCTTCAAAGATAGCTGTGCAGCTAAGGCTGCTGTCTAGACATGTTTTTCATGTAATAAAAGCTTAGTTAATATATGTCTCCTAGACTGAAATTCACATGGAGAAGAACTTATATTTCTCTGGACCAGCCTAGTCTAAGGTAAGTACATAAACTTCTGCCAACAAGATGCATTTTAGGTTTTCTTTCCAGAGCCCCAAGCATCATGTAGGTAGCTAAAACTTCACTACCATAAACATTCAGTCATTTGTGTAAGGATTATATGATGCTCAATATAAATTTTGATGTTGCTCTCAAAAATTGTACCTGCCCATGGTGAAGTCCCCTCTTTTGCCTTTAACAAGGTAAAATTACTGCAGTCAGGATGTGACTTACAATGTTTGCAGGTAATTTTTTTTTTCACAGTGGAGAATGACTAAAAATATTTTACCTCAAACCAGATAAAAAAAATATGCTTTAAATAGATTAAAATTCTAATTAATTAAATACATGTTACATTTATTTCCAAATATTTCTTCCCAAGAGGCTAAGCAACAGACCAGTGAGGATGTAGCAAGAGGACCTTGTGATCTCTGGTAAGTCAGAAGCTGGCCAGTTACTTTACCCTAGTGACAAGCCAATTAGGATGCTGCGCAGTGTTTCTGCTTGCTTCTAATTTTAGAACTATACAACGGGGAGGCAAAAGTAGGTGATATTAACTCCTCTGGCATTGATCTGCTAGAATCACAGTCCTCCTGCAATCTAATATATTTTCATGTAAAGCAGGAAAATTACCACTCTTCTAGTGTACGTACTAGGGACTGTGCAGACCTTTCTAACGCACAGGGCCTGATCAATACTTGGATAGAGGAATCTGCAGGGGAAGCTTGGGAGCTGCAGTGTGTGATTTTGATGCTGTGCAAGATGATATCCTAGCATAAAGTGAGCATTCATTCTGGCATTATACAGCACAGCACAACTGAGTCTGCTGTTTCCAGGAGGATTTATGGTAAAATGTTTAGATGTACCTAAGTGACCTGCCAGTAAATCAGCATCTTGACCTGGAGCAGACAGGGGAATGTGATTAAATGGAGAAAGTGTGGAATTCCTCTCTTTGAGAGAATCTCTGTGCATAATGCAGTGCCATTCAGGGATATCACAGCTACCCCAAGCAGTATGGTCACATTAGCAAGATGTTAATGTGATTAATTAGCCCTGATGACAAGCAGGTTATACTAACCTGGGCACAGCTTAAGTACTTAACTGCTTAGGTCTCCAGAGTGCTTGCAGCTCACTTAGGTTAATATAATCTAGTGACTTAATAAGCATATAACCCATTTCACTGTTCAAGTCATTAATAACAGTATTGAGTGACACCAAACCTAAGGCAGACTTGTGTGGTACTGCTAAAGATACACACATTCAATATATCAGTGAGCTGCAAGTAGCTGCTCTTTTAAAGTGTTCTTTGCCACCTACCTACGCATTCACCTCCCAGGAGCTTCACCTAAAAACCTTTTCTCATCTGGCTGTGAAAATATTACTTGAGAGGGCATCAAAAGCCTTAAAGGAAGCAAGATAGAGGATCCCTATATCTTTGCCTTTATCTACAAGTTATCCTGCAACAGAACAGAAGAAATTAAATCTTACAAGATCATTCCTTGATAAATCTGTATTAGGTGTTCCTCAACTCTGTTTTATCTTCCATGTATCCATAAAAAACATTATTCATTTCTATATTACTCTAGGAATTAAAGCTTACCTATCTGTTATTTCTTCAGTTGTATGCTCCATGTTCTTACCCCTCTGTCATCCCTTTCTAAATACATACACTATATTTGTCTTTTCTAATCTTCCTAATATTCTAAAACCTGTCATCCCCCATGTGTGCTGTAATATTGTCTCAGCCTCTTGTCTGTAACATTTACGATTCCCTCAGTAATTTCTGCAGGCTCCCCTAATAAGCAAACTCATCTACATGGTCTTTAACTTATTCTTATTCTGCACCTGGAATTTCACCTCTTTGTAATAAAGATAATGGCACTAATCATATGATCAAATTTAATACCTAGGAGGGAGAAAAAAAAAATCCCACCAAATTTCAGTCCTTGTGTCATCTGTTATAAATTTTTCCTTTCCACTGAGAAACAGAACAACACTTTATGTAGACTTTTGGTCCTTCTCATGCAAATGGACTTCTGGAATGTCTCATTTTTTTTTAGCCCCAAGCAGTCATTTGAATAAATATTTACTTCACATGTACTGCTGAAATTATAGTTGGCCCAAAAATGTCTCTAAACTGTGTTTTCGTCTTAATAGTGGTACCAAGGTAAAGAGCTGTTAAGTAAAGCCAATGCTTTAACAGCTCTGAAAAAAATATCAAGACTTTTACAGTGGGAAAAAGACAATATTATTACACTCTGCATAAAAAAAGTGTACAATGATAGGAAAAATAGATGGAGATGGCCACCAACATGAAGAGGCTAATGAAACCAAATAGCATTAAACAGTGGGAGTTTGCACAGCATATGTTTTATCCAACATAGTTCTTGCCAGTTAAATGGCAATAGGAGGGAAATGGGATAGTATTCTGATTTTATTAGAGAATGTGATACTGCGTTTTATAGTCTCTTGTCTAAAATTTTTGAAGTAACTTGGATAGGCTCTTTACAATGTGTACTGAAAACGTTTTGAAAGACAATGAAAATAATCAAAACCAACGTTGGAGCAATATTTAGTCACATACCCAGTGGATCCTTGTTAGATAAAATTTTAATTAATAGCTTTATTATCCAAAGGAGGCAATAAACACTATGTTAATGAAACTTACAGTAGAGGCTAACTCATTATAATCACAACTAACAGCAGAAGAATTTAAGGGGAGCTTATGTAAATGAAAATGTCAGAAGTCATCATCTGGGGAAAACCACAAGTTAATATACTGGTAAAAGTAAGGATCTCCATAATAGAGGAGAAAACTGTGGAGAGCAATATGTCGGAAGAGAGACTCATACTGAATAGATTTGTGAGAATAATTGATTTTCCCGTTTGGTGGCCAAACTGAAAATAAATTAGGGAAAACTAATATCCAGTCAGATACAATACTCGCTTTTCACATATTTTTACTATTTATTAACACTAAACATAGATCAATTTTAGAATGAAACACTATTAGATAACAAAGCCAAGATCATTTCATTTTGAAAATATTGCAACAGAGCATTTGTGGCTTGTTTTTTTTCCCCTGGTACTATTACTCAAAATGAATATCTCAACATGTGAATTGATTTTTGATTCATAATGTGTCTTTTTGAGAAATTACTACAATAGACCCATTTGCAAAACACAGGTTGTAAAAATTCACCCAGAACGCTGTGTCTCCGCACCAAAAACTTGTGCTAGGTCTTTAGGATATGTATTTAGGAAAACAACTCACAGTTTGGGAACTTCCCTTGTCAAACTACAAATCCCATTTGGTCTTGTTGAAGTCCTGTAGAAGTCACCATGTGAGAGCACTGCCTTGGTCCTTTCCAGCCACTAGGGATGGAGAAGATGGGACAAAGGGCCATCAGCATCACGCAGCTCTTCCCTGCTCTACCATGGAGATTTTTATCACAGGGCCATGCAGGATGTCTCTCTGCAGAAGCCCACAGTGGTCAGAGGCCAGAAGAGGTGCTTGCTTTCAACCTGCAGGACCTCTGTCCCTCCCTCACCATGGGAATGCCATGGCCAAGGAGATGGAAAAGACTGGTGTGCCTGGGCTGGGGAGACCTAGCAGAGGGAAGCTGCTTCAAGCTTTGGCTGTGTCAAATGTTACAGCTTATAAACAAAACCAAATTTAACTAAAAAATAGTGTGGTTGTTTCCTTTGTAGTGCTCCTTTCTCTGCCTGTCCTAGGGGGAGCCAGAACTAAGGACGGTAACTTGTGAGAATCTAAATGTGGGTTTTGAAATCAAGATGCTACACTGGAATATTAGGTGTGTTTTGCAGATTTACGTGTCCAGATAAGTGCCTAGTGACAGCCTGTGACAAGACACCACAGAAGATTTAGGATATAATAGAACGGTAATTACCTGTCTAGATTCAGCTTCCAGGTATTAGATTTTGTTGTAACTTTCTCTAATAGATGTGAGAACTTGAATGTATCAGATGATGTCTTCTTCCCACATAAAGACCTTGATCAAGTTGCTTCTTACTCTTTGAAAAAGCCAAGCTGCCAGAGATGCCAAAGATACAGATCACTGTAATATGCACTTCCCAGATGTTGGATTACTCACCTGTCTCACTTCTGAACCTCTGCCAATTTATAAATAGTATTTTGACTTTTGAGGTGAAAGAAATATCTAGGCTGGCTCACAGCATCATCAACTAGGAAGTAATGACAGAAACATGAAGCATCTGGCCTGGGACTACTCAGCTGTTTGGTAACATGGTGGGTGCTCCAAGACCTGCTCAGGCCAGGAACTCCATTCCAGTGAGGCTAAAACGTCCTTGCTTCCCAGTCCAGCCCTGCAGCAGCAATCTGATCATCAGTGCTTTTGTTCAGCTGATTGGTCTGTCATGACCTACCAATATTTTCAACCCTGTTTATCCCAATGCAATGCCCCAGTGTTCACAGGCAGAACTGCAATTCCTGTTTACAAATATGATAACCTTTGTCTGGCTCTGTTAAAACAAATTGTGTAAAACTCATCTCCTTCACAGGCAGCAGGAATCTTGGCTGCGGTAGTGTTTGTTTGTTGGTTGATTTTGTTGTTTTTTCCCCCGTGTGATATGCGTACAGTTTATAGAGTGCTCCAGAAGTTCTTATCATGGTTTGCTATTCTGATAGTGTGTGAATTTTTCCAAACTGTATTAAAACACAACAGCAACAAAAAAAGACCAGTACTGGGCCAGGCACTCATCACTACAGAACTTTTCAGAGACACCTTCTTTCCTTGAGCATTCTTCTGAAGAAATACACAATAAAACATATCATAACTTAGTACTTGCGATATTGATACTGGACAGTGTTAATTTTTGAATCAAAATGTCACACAATAGGAGGTTAAATGCTCTATGGAACTCTCACCCTGACACACTAATTTGAAAAAGCCCCATTTCCCATTCTCTTGCTGGGAATGACTGTAACATTGACTGACCCATGATTTGCTGACCATTTGTTTAATATGATTAAAAAATGCCACAGAAGTTTTGAACAGCATTTCCACTTTTCCAGGGTCTATAAGGTTTGCAGAATTTACTACTTTAAGTATGAGCTCAGTAATCTCAAGAATTAGAGAAGGCTTGGGAAAGCTTTGAAACAAGTATAATTAAATCCCATCTACTCTATAAAACAGACAGACTTGGAATGATAGTCCTCACTACAAAACACTTCCAATTATTTATAGATAGCCTCTTTTGTACAGAACTTGCTTAGATTTTTTTTCTCCTTCAGTGTGCTCACAGGAATGCTGAATGCACAACAAAAGGAACTGTGAAGTCCCGCAGTAGGATTTTCTCCTGACCTTACTGCATTCTGTTTATGCTTTGTGTTGCACAGGTGTGGATGCAGAGTGCATTCCACCACCTACAAGATCAGAATTGGTGATGGGATTGATTTTTATGCCCAGGGATAACAAAAATGAAAAATTTGAAATCACAGAATAATTCAGTTCATAAATGCTGATACGACCTTATTGAATTGCCTCATCTACACAAAATGAAGTAAGAAAAATAGTAAACATGCGTACTAGAAATAGTACACAATAAAAATAGTTAACATAGATGTACTATAAACATCTATGTATATCAACAACAAAGATAATTTTAAGAAATTAAACATAAAGAAGATTCCATCTCAGCCTTGAATTTTTATGATTTTTTTCTTTCAAATGTAATTGAAATTGATGACATCTTTCAACACATTTCAGCATAATTGCCTTTCTGGAGAAAACAGCTTCTAACTTTTTATTCTTTTCCTGTACATTCTGCAAAATTGTAAGCATACTATATTGTTGTTAAAAGGAAGACACATGGCAGTGTCTGGGTTCCCAATGTTTTCTGCAGGAGTTTGGATGCAACCATTTGCCCACTTTTCCTGTAGGAGTTTAAAAAAGGTTGTTTACTAACCTGTCAGTTACAAATCCTTTGCAAACCACATCAGCTACATAAAATATTGAATAAGGTGTGCCTTCCTTTCTCATGAGACACTTATGAATAAATTATTTTGCTTAAATTGGATGAAGATGTTTATCTAATGCATCCTGGTACCTCTGAGTTGGTTCAAAGGGCAGCAGTGCTGGGTGCTGCTGTGCTCTCAGCTCTGTCCCTACCTTGGGGACTGATGAACTGCCTGTCAGCAGCAGTTTTGCCCTCCCGAGCTGCCAGCCAGGGATGGTCATTGCTGCATGCAGACTCTTGGACCTGCTACAGAGATGCAGCCACCTTCCTAAGCAGCTGCGGATCTTTTGTTGCCCTGGGTAACACCTTGTCCTTTCTGTACGGCAAACATGACCCAGCTGACAGCTTCACTGCAGCTTCTGGTCCCTCCTCTGTATTCAGTGGTGTGCACTGCAGGGGAGCCAGACCTCAGTCTGATGGGTTTGTTGTTTGTTTGGTTTTTTTTTTTGTTTGAGTTTTAAAATATTTTTTTGGTTGGTTGGGGGTTTTTTGTTTGTTTGTTTGATTGATTTTGGTTTTGGGGGTTTTTTTTTGTTTGTTTTGGTTTGGTTTTTGGTTTTGGTTTTGTTTGTTTGTGGGTTTGTTGTTGTTGTTTGTTTGTTTGTTTATTTTTGGGGGGGTTGGGGGTGTATTAAGTTTTTTGTTGTTGTTTTGCGCTTGTTTTGGGGTGTGGTTTTGTTGGGGGGTTTTTTGGTTGGTTGGTGGGTTTGGTTTTTTAGGTTATTATTCTTCTCAGTACAATTGCTTTTCCTTATTTTCAGATATTTTTGTTATTTTCCAGGGCTGCACTTTCTGTATCCTTTTCCTGCTAGCAAACTTCCTCCCAACCGTCTGGATTCTCAGGAAAGTCATTTCCTGAAGAGTGGGTGTCCTCATCGTGGGACACAGGAGTTCTCAAACAAGCACCCTGGTGACTTTACACCCTGAGCCATAGTGGCACATCCTGTGCTGCCTCTGTGGCAGCCAGTAAGTGACAGTGGCACTATCCTGGGAAAGAGCAGCTGGCAAGCTGGGGGAGGACAGGGAGGCTGCAGGCTTCTCATAATGAGCAGAACCTGAGCTATCCCTTAGGTCTGCAGGAGAAGGAGTAAGCTGTGCCTCAGAACCTGACACCGCTCAGTAATTACAAGTCACGTTTTCTTTGCCACCTGGAGAACAGGCTGATTCCCTCCTCACTCCCACATATTTCTCCTGTGGCTCTCAAATTGCTGCATGCTGGGGAATCCACACTTGTTGCTTCCTGCGCAGAGTGAATGAAGCACACTCCTGAGAGGGTTTTCTCAGCAGTGCTGCAGCAGAACAGCCACCAGGTTCCAGCAGAGCTGTGCATTGAGCCCCAGCCTTTTCCAGCTTGCAGACCCATAAACATTTCCCAGCGAAGGCACAGAGCTCGTGTAGCAAGTTTTCACTTTTCTCTGTCACTTTTTGCAGACACCTCAGAAACAGTCCGTGGTCTGGCAGTTACCATCAGACCACTGTCCAGCCTCATCAGGCTGTGACTTATCTAGCAGTTACCCTTCAGGGGAAAGCAGAAATCCTGAACCTCCACTGGTGGATCCCAATCTTCACTGTGATAAACATCCTGCTTATGCCTCCTAAGACACAGCTGTTCACATCAAATGTGGGCCATTAGCCTTATCCAAAAGCCCAAATGTGGCATGTGAGTGGCTCCTGATGGCAGAGCTATGGTGGCTGCAGGACTGAGCAGCTCACATGCTGTCAGCTTCGGGACTGTGATACAGCTACACAGGACAGAAAAAGGACTGGAAAAAGAAGTTGTTTACCAGATTTAATGCTGTCCACAGAAACCGTGTTTAGGAGCAAGCTGAGCTGCCTTTCTGCCTTTTGGCAGCTCTTTCATGAATTCAAGAAAAATTTAGATAAGCAAACACTTTTCTCTCCACTCTTGGTTTTTTTTTTTTTTTTCCTATGGGTTTTTTTTCCCCTATTGTCCAGAGGAGTAGATCAAGAATGATCATATAGAAATCTGCCTGCAGGGGGATTGCCCTCAAGTCTTTTTATCAACTGCCTCTTCCTTGCTCTTTTACATGGACAGTGTATGGTATCATTTGGCCCTCAAGCAGAGATTTAAATGTTTCCTACCGTAATTCAGTGGATAGATCCTCTTTTCTCAGCGTGAAGTATGTCCCTGTTCCTTGAATGATATGATGTTTAAGTATTTCTCTTGCATGAGAAGGTTACTGAAATTCCTCTAGCCACTCCTTACTTTTGTTTTGTGCAGTGTGACTCCTGAAACAAAATTTTTGCAGGTTTTTTATCTTATTTTAATACATATCTATATCAAAGCAATGTAAAACCCTAAAAACTGCTCCTTTGTAAGAGTCCAAAAAAAGAGAAAATCCCTGCTGCAACTGTTCGAAGACAGACAAGTCACCAAAAAAAGAGACTGTTCTTAAGTTCCTACATATCACATGAAAGCAAAACATAATAATATTTGTTAGTCAGAAATAAATTTAAGTGCATAGAAAATCTACACTGAAAAAGCCTTTTTTTTTTTCTGAGAAGCTGCTCATTTCTTTGTGGTTGGAGAGAAGACAATGCCAGAATGACTGTGGACATTAGACTAGGTTCTCAATGCCGCTCAGGTACAATTCCAGCATGGTCACAGCACCTGCTCTGGACTTTGAAGTGTTTGATGAAACCCAGCTGGAAGTTTTAAAAGACTTGTTGATACAGAAGCAGGGAGCAGCTGCCAGGCAGGATATCAGCTCTTTCTTGGCAGCCTTCTTAAATGTGCATCCCTGAGTGAATTTTCCCTCCTTTTCCAGAGTCCTCATGCATGGGAAGTTGGTGTACTTGTGTTTCAGTGAGCGGCTGTCTAGATGCCTCTGTCGACCCTGCAAACATTATTTGTCTGTGAGGCTGCAGGTAAATTGAGATGATTGTGGGGTGGTTAGCACCTCACCAAAAGTTGTTATCCCCCCAGGACAGGGGCACAGGACCTGCCCTCACTACCACAAGCAGAATAACCTCTCCTTGCTGAAGGACTTCCACACTTAATCTTTTTGCCTGCTTTTCACAATCTCAACATGATACTGTATCACTGAACAGGCTAATAGTGGTTTAGACTAATAATTACAAGTCTCTTAAATACTACTGAAAGTGTCCAACAGACATCTTTTTACAAGTGGGATCAGTGTCTGAACATTTCACCTTTTTACATGGCCAATCTACACACAAGCATTAATATTTTAATTTTGCGTTTTGAATGGGATTTTGAATGATTTTATGAGTAGTTTCAACCATAAGGGCTCTAAACTATCTGAGCATTTGATTCCTTATCTGTTCTTATCATCTGCCTTGGCATCAGAGACAAAAAATTAAATGTGTGCTATTTCCCTTCCATGTATGCCATAAAATTTCATATCTGTCCTGACAAGTAAGAAATAATATCATCCCAAGGTAAAACTGAATAAAAACCTTGAGGGTACTAAAATATGAAAGATGAAGGATAATGCCACTACATTTTATTTGTAGGACTACCAGCATTAACTGCATGATGCCAACAAAAGAAACAGGAATCCTCCATAAAGCCATTTTCCTAGGATCACTTCCAGAGAGCAGTTTTACAGAGACTATGGTCTTTGAAAGTCCCGCTCAGAGAATTATACACTATAATAATAGTGTATAATAGTGGTTAGTATAATAGTGAAGGATTTGGTACATATCAGACAAAGCATTAAGTCCAGATAACAATTTCTAATGGAAGCTGGAACAACCTTCAACACACATCTGAAAAATAAAATAGAGAACCTCTAGCTGCATTTTTGCTTTTAAAGGAGTAGTAATGCTATTTACTCAATATTACTTAATCTCTATACATTAATTTAGTACCACATTTAATTTTACAAATTGAACTTATAAATAGTCAACATCACATACAAGTGCAGGGAAACATCTCTATAGATGGAATTTTGGGATGCACATGCAGAAGAAAAACAGATGAGAGCATTTGGCAGTCATTTCACACTGTCATGTGTAATGCAGGTTCCTCAGTTAATGGAGGATATTAATTAATTACAATTAGTTCACATAAAAAGCAGAACAGCAGTGAAAAGAGAAGACATGCTTTAACCTGAAAGACCCCACATTCCAAATCTGTGTGATTAGCACACATGAGGCTATAAGAGGACTCAATCAATCCATACTTATATTCACAAAAGAAACTTGGTGATAGATAATTTTCTTACCATTAGACAAATGGAGATGATGATTCACTGGCTCAAAATTGAACTCAGATGAATTCCAGCTACATTTAGGCTCTTAAAAGCAGTGTCAGGATTTGAGAGTTGCTGTTGTGAATCCTGCATGCAGGAACCCTGCAGGTAATGGACAGAGGTCTTTCTAGACAAATGTTTTCTCAAATGCAGTTCATTTAAGGAGATTTTTTAGCCTGAACTATGCAGATCAGGTGACTCTCACCCAGTTTTATAGCGGATTGGGGTTCACGTATTCTTGCCCAAAGAAAGCAGCTGCCTGCAAACTTATTTTAATTTTCAATGCCCACTGTAAATGGGGTCAAACATTTGAAACAATGCTGTCACATTTATTTGTATTAAATAATCTTCAGTCCCACAGTGTTGTGGTTCCCCCCCCATTCCTCTCTGGTAATACCCTGACAGTGGCAATTCTCTCCTTGTGGTACATGCTGCTGCAAGCCCCCAAACCCAAATTTTCCAGATGGTGAGCAAAACATCCAGTTTTCTGAATTTCCAGACCTGCTCCCCTTCAGTGAATGCCTGCAAGCTACACTCTCCCTGAATTCATTGCCTCTGAAGCAACACACATGCACAGCTTTACAAGATTCACCTCAACTTCAGAAGCTCGGCAGGTTTAATTATGAAACAAGCTATGTATAAAAGAGAAGATTAAATTCCTGATTACAAATCAAGTTCTGAAAGGGAAACAATAAACAACAAAAGCAACTTCCAGTGCACTTGTCATTGCGAGATTTCTCTGGGGCACAGAAGCTGAGGAAACAAATCAGCAGTGCTCTGCTCCCTCAGTGTTATCTTAAGGAGTCAGCACCTCTCCTGCGTTTCTGTCCCACCTCTGACAGTGACAGTTGTTGGGTTGCCTCTTGAGTGCAAATGAAGTATCAAATAATTTCCTGGGGACTTCAGTTCCCCTTCCTCCTTATCTTCTAATTTAGGAGAACTTAACCACATCACAGCTTTGATTAGCTCTTCTTCTCTGTGAGAATGCAAACATTGTCAGGCTCGTCCGGGGCCAGGATGTGCTCTCTCCGTAGAGCCTCTATGGAACATTGATTTCTTATCTGTGCTTTACCTTCTCAGGCAGTTGAATGTGCAGTGGTTATCTTTTCCTTCCCTTTGAAAGATCTTGTAAATCACAGCTTCTAAAAAAATATTAATTGTGCAACGCCCTGGATGGGCTGGCAATATGTGATGCTTCACTGGCTTTTTGCAAAAGTAACACCCAACATATTTATTGTAGAGATAACCAAGTCACCATTCAGAACACCTTCTCCCCATCCCTGTGCCCTTCTTTGTCATGTTTCATCATTTTTAGGGGATTTTACCACCACAGATAGTCTCTGCAAAGTAACTCCATATAATGCTAGGGAAGGATTTGGTACATATCCTGAAGCTCCATTTAGGACTCACCCTGGCTGTTGCTGAGTTTTAATATCACCTGGAGAATAGAGTTGCACCTTTCACTGCCATCTCAGAAGGGTCTCCCAAGGGTCTTGACTAGTGTTTGCCTTCATATTTCTGATACTGTAGGGTATATTACAACCTATTTGTGGGAAACCAAACACAGAGCCTTTAATGTTTGTTGCTGCAGAAGAAAACAAAGTAGGTATCTCGTTCTGAAGATACATGGAAATCAAGTTACCTTTCTAAAGAAAATCATTCGTGTCTAACACCAATCCTGCAGAAACTTCATTGCTGTAGGTTTGTATTCTGAAGACGTTATGAATTCTTTCAGTAGCTTCTATACCTGAGAAGACAAGTGTTCAGCTTGTAAGAAAAAGTCTCTTTTGTATTCAATAGGTTTTTCTAATTCAGTCAGGAGTCTGATGATCAATGTGTTCCCTGGAACTGCCTCCACAGAAGGAGCAGTGAGCATAAGCAGCTGCGTTAGACCCTAAATCTGAGCTTAAACAAAAGTTGTTGTTGAAACTCCAGCTTATTTCTGTTTACTGTAGAGGTGTATGCCTTTAAAACAGAAAAAAAAAGTGACATTCTGATCCTGAACAATTATTTACTGCCTCACTGGTTTTATAGCTGGAATAGCTCTGAGTCAGTTTTAAGGGCCCTGACTCATACATTCAATGATTTTACATCAAAATGGTCAAAAAAGCATTTGAAAATAAGGTCTTGATCTTGACAGCACTTAACTGCTTTACCCTGGAAGATGGTATAAAATTGCCATCAAGTCAGTCTTGGTAGGAGAAATCATTGGTAGCATATAGGCATGAAGTGGGCTTTTGGGTTATCCCCCCTCCTCTGGCACCATGTAGAGCGCAGCTATGTAACACCAGCCCCCGCAATTTCGTTGAATCCATGCATTTAAGTAACTGTAGCGGGGAGGATGAACGATGCCTGCTCTCAATTCAGGCAGTTTTCAGGCTGAATTGTGCTAGGAGATGATACCAATACCCCAAGAGGTAACCTTATCTACAATCTGCTTAAACCTGCACTGTCACTGCCCTCATCAGTAGCCAAGTGCTGGAGCCAAGTCCTCAGTCTACAAAGTGAGCGATGGTAAAGCCAGAAGCAGAGCAAACAATGAGGAATAATGCATTCTGCTTCCAGGGGACATGGATCATTAGCTGGATTACACCAGAAGACTGTAATGGAAATTCAGTGTAGAATTCCATAAAATAATTAGCCTAAGATCAAGGAAACGGCCCAAGAAATAAGTGCTAATGGAACAATCAAATAATACCGGTAGTGTGTATGAAAACAATAATTGGAATTTTCATGCCAATAAATGCTTCAGAAAGAAAAATACACCTAATGTTGTATTGATAAAAGGCAAGTGACAAAACCACCCAATGCTTTTTGTGTATAATCCACTTGACAAGCACTCTTTCAAATACTGAGCACTACATCCGCCCCTGCACACATCAGTAGGTTATTATTACCTTGGAGTGGGTACAGGCCAGGTCAACAAAGCTTACACTAGCTCTGCAAAACAGGCTATAAAGCAAAGCTAAAGGAGCTGTGTTGCTTTTTGTTAAAGAGTCTTCAAGGGGACATAGTGGAAGTTTTTTTCAAGTTAAGAGCTACATGAATAAAGTCAATGTAGATAGTATTTCAAACCAGTACAGGGTTAAGACTTTTTCAGTAAGAATAAAAAGGTAATGCACAAATTGATTTATGGGAGAGGCTTGTTGGTATCTGAATTCTAACATCATCACATCCAAACAAAACAGAATTAATTGTCTGGTTTTGTAAATAATAGTTTACCAGTTTACCAACTCCAGCCACGGCTGGATACTTCTCTTCTCAGTATATGCAAAACTCCACCTGATAGTTAATGCTCTTGTAAATGATAATGACTTTTACCTTGGTGAGTCTGAACTCCATAGGTTTGGTGCAGACCCCAGGGATCAGAGTTACTGGGACCATGTTCCTGACTTGCCCAAACTGATTGGCCTTGTAACACTGAACATAAAGCAACTCAGCTTTTTTGGCTGCTGAATCTGCTTTGCAAAGTGCTTCAAGATAACTAAATAAAAGGCACTAAAAGGATGTAACTATTATTTTTTTTGGTGTTGAGTCTCTTACTAGGGAAAGACTAGTGAAGAGCTACCTGGTTTCACTGTTAAATCCTTGAACATGCCCACATACTGTTCATAGGCGCTTGTTTCTGCCTATAATAAAGGAAACCATTCAAATGATATTCCCACTACTGTCACCATCTTTACTGAATATCACCTCAAAGTGGCTAAATCACACAAAGAGTTCATAGCTGATGACATTTTCCCAAGCCACCTGTGACTTACTCTTTAATAAGGAAACACAACATTTTTATGGTTTTTCTTAGTTTACCACCAGTTGAAATAGGACTGGTCTGTAATGCCTTTACATCCCATCAGCACTCCAAGGGTGCATATCAGCATTTCCCCAAGCACTGCCACAGACAATCACCTTTTTCATTTGCCTATTAAAATTTGCTTTCTGAAGCTTCAGATCTCCTGCCTCTTCTGTATTGCTGGAGATTGGATGCATTAATAAGTGATGGCCTATGTATAAATCATTTCATTGTCAAGTTCCCAATTCAAACCCTAGCTAGGGCCAAATATGGCCTGTGCAAGTATCGTTGGGAGAACAAGGACTGTATGAGACCAAGAGCCACGAAAGATTTGGGACCCAGGTTAACAGAAGTAGAAGCAGTGCTTGTTAGGATCTGGTCTAGAGCTGATTCTGGTTTGAACAGTATCATTGAGAGAATCAAATATCTAGAACAAATATATGGGGTGTACTTTGTGCTCATCTGATGCTCAGTAGATGTATAAAAAAAGTGTTTGCTGGAAGGATAGAATAATGCTGTGTCAGTGGAAATTGAGGAGGAGGATGTGCTTAATAAAGTAGACCCTTTGCAGCTTCACAGCAATGACCCGGAGCATCCTGGAGCATGAATTCATGCCTGGCAGAGGTAGACTGCAACTGTAGGCAGCTGTGAGCAAGAGAGGGTGGAAAGAGAAAATTTCTTGCAAATTACTCTCCACTGATCATGATCTTGTCCTCATTTTGCAAAACTGGACTCCTGTTAAGGTGGTTGGAAGCTTTGCAGTGCCATTCAGGCAGGACACTTTTCAAAATATTCTTAGCTGAAACAAGAGCTGGGCAATGACAAACAGGGCACAGCTGGGTCTCTGATCCTCTGGGCTGAGCTGCCCTGGCTTTGCCTTGATTAAAAATATCATGATGTAATTTATTCAAGAGCAGACAGATTGACAGGAGCAGGATTTAATTAAACCAAGTTTAAATCCATTTTGTATTCTCAACTTGCACCTACATGGCACAAAGGCACTTATTCAGGAGAAAAAGGAATCTGCTCAACAACTGTGGACATACCCCAGTAATATTTAAGGGGAGTTCCCTTCTTTCCCCTCAGATTTGTACTTATTTTTGACAATATTCTTTACCTGGAAACCAGGTTATGCACATAAGTGGATCATCAGGGTTGCTTCTTCTCTCTCAAATTATTGGTTGTCTGTCTCAATTTGCAGGTTAATGTAAAGTAGGCTTACCCACTTTGTTCTTTAAGTAGTTTTTGCCATCCTCAATTCCTTTTGGAATTAACTTTGAAGTTATGGAAAATAATTTAATAAAAGCAGTATTACCAAAAAATAAATGAAGAACTTGAGATCTGTTGAGAGGAAAAGCCTTTCCATTTCTGCAGCATTTTTAATATTATCTGCACACTCTTACTTGTGTTATTTGTAGCAGGCTTATCACTGACGACTGGGGAGGTTTAAGTAAAGGAACAACCTGCAAAAAGAAATAAATCACTTTAACCACACTTCTTACAAAAAATTGTGAAATCTTGTGGTAGAAGAGTTAGAATTTCTCCTGTTCAACTTTTGCTTCTGTTGTGGGCTCCATGGCTGTGAGATTTCATCCTTTAAGACTTTTATGCGATTTTGTTTTGCATAAGCATATTTCACTTTATATTTTGTGAACCAAATTCAGGCTTGGTGAGCTATGTGCCATTTCTTTTGAAGTAACTGGGCTATTAACTCTCATGGAAATGAGTAGCAAAACTAGATTTTTGTCTTTATCTCTCAGAATGTGATCTCTGCATTGAAGAAGATAAATAATGAAGTCCAGGCACAAATAATAATGAAATCACGTAAGCAGTTCAAATACTTTGATTTATTCCTTGGACATTAAAAGAGTCTAAGCTCTGATTTTGGTGGTTCAGGTTTTCATAGCATTTTGCATCAGTCTCATTAGTAAAGCTTTGTGCACTTGCAGCAGAATTTGCGTCTTAAAGGTTCTGAACAGAAATGCAGATAGCAATTTTTCCAGCTACTTGCGAGAAGAATCTTATGATCCCCAGAAGTCAATTTTTGTTTCCCTTTATACAGAGGATCTAACAAGAAAAATATCCTCCAGTAATAAACCGTCTCCTGTATTTTATGTAGATTTAGGAAAACTAATTAGAAGAAAAATACATGAAATAATGTTACAGGCTATAACCTTCAGAATTGTCCATCTTGAAGAATTTCTTTCACTGCTTCAGTCCGGCTCCAAGTTAGGACAGCTCCTGAAAACCGGTTGTAGTCCCCAGAAGTGAGCAGCCACCCAGCACAGTCACAGTGTGCTCTCTGGGCTGGTCACCCAGAAACCCAAGGACAGCTACTGCCATGTCCTCTCCTCTGCTCCTCAGCCTGAGGTACTGAGTGCCCCACAAAGCAAAGGGAATGAGGTGGGGGGAGGAAGAGAGGACTTCAGTTCCAGATCCTCAGATCCACACAGATGATCCCACACCTTTAGGGTATGGTGGAATGATTCCCTCACACCTTTTTCACATTGAACAACATTTCCAGCACCAATGGATTGATCTCCCACTTTAATTTCCAAAATTCTGCAGTCCACCCAAAATGTTTTACTGGAGAAGGTGGGCAGAAGTATAGAACTAATAGAAATAGTATATCTAATATTATTTAGCATAATTAAGGAATACAAGGAATCATTCCTATTCATACTGAACACAACCCAAACCTTTTAATTCACCTTAAGATACTGAAATTTCTTTTTGTCTCAGAGCTCGTAATTTTTCTACCTCAAAGTCCAGTCTAACTTTGGTATGCTACAGACTCTCTAAAGCCACACTGGGAGGGAATAAAAGATGAAGGAATCTTCCAATCAGCCATGCATCATAATTACTTAAAGTACTGCCATCTTCTGTAATTAATACAAACTGCAAATGAAGTTGTGCACAATTCCTGCTGTGAGAGAGGAGAGCAGCAACTGATGCAATACCTCCTGGAAATGTTACATTATGAGGAACTAATGTGAAAAGATGTAATAAATTATATATTTTTTGAGAAATAAAATGCTGTAAGATTCAGAGTAAAAAAATGTGTAGGTTTGGCCATTATCTTCATACTCCCCTGCATTCTTATGTAACTGCCTTTTTACACTTTTTGAGGACATTGCTGTAAAAGGAGTTTCTTTGGGTTGAGACATAGAGAGCAGAGGAGCTAGAGGTGTGAGTGTGCCATTGCTGTTTTTCTGGTTCCTAAGAAAAAAAGAGTAGTACCCTTAGGCACTTTTTCTCTAACAATACCAAGTTGTCTGCTGTGATTCACTGAGGAATAATTGCTCTGGGACATTTCAGAACTGGTTTTTAAGTGAAGGATGCAAAATTGCTTCTTTCCAGAGATGCAATGAATCTAGCTGACACTTTAATATGTTTATTAAAAGGCACATGAGGCAGATGAAGCAGTAATAAATATCCATGCAGAGAAGGATCATGCATATCTGTGGGATGCTATCCAGTTAAAAGCATCTTTGAAAAATAAGTGAAGATTCATTGGTTTCTCCAAAGTTTTATTTCTGATTTATTACTGAGACATTTTTGAAAATTACTATATTTGATAAAGTGACAGAAACTGAAGGGAAATACATACAAACCAATTTTATTTCTAACTTTAATCTCCAAATGTCCGGAGTACTGAAGAAACATTTTGTTCTCTCTGCCTTTCAGCAAAGTGTAATCTGTTTTAGGTTTGAGGTGTTTTGACCTAGTACTGGTGCCTCCTCAACACCCCTCTCCTCAAACAAATGAATTACTTTCCCCTACAGGTAGAAAACAGTAAAAAGAGCAGAGGTTCAATTTATTTTTATAAGATATTGTGCATACAAAAGCCTCGGAATCACAATAATTGCAGCAAGGGAAAACGGTGTAAAGTGTAGTGGTATAAAATCAGAGGAGATATGGGACCATAAACCAGGAAATGCTTTGGTAGGAGTAAGGCAGGCAGGGGGCACAGCGTGGAAGACCTAAGCAAAATAGACTGGAGCACTTGGGAGCTGCAATTTTGAAAGAGACGAGGTGCTAATAGGGGAAGTGTATAATAGCACGAAAAACAATCATGTTTGTATCTGGAGTGACAGCAGCAGTGAACCCTGTGATGGGAAAGAAAATCCTGGATTTCAGCTCTGGCTGGTCTGAGGTCGGGGAGCCACAGCGCAGAGGTCAGAGGGAGGGGCTGCAGCACTGTGCCCAGGTTCCAACATTAGCCCTAGAAGGGGACTTTGGGATGATTAGGTGGGTTTGTAGGTTGTAGGAAACCAAGAGAGGTCTTTCAGGAGAGGAATATAGACCTGAGACTATACTGATAGGGCTTGCAATAGTCCCGGCAGAAGGTGAAAGCAGGTGCAGATGCTCAACTGGGAACAGGCAGAAGTGGTTTACTAGGAGGTAGATTAATGGAGAATCATGCAAAATGCAGCAACCAGCAGGATAAAGACCATTTTCCAGGTGAGGGTGACTCCAGAAGGGTAAGTTTTTCTTAAGATGTGGGAGGAAATTATTTAAAAAGGGGATGGATAAGGGTGTGACAATGGGGATGCACTGTTCCTGTAATTGCCAAATGTACCGTTCCTTTCTGGGTGCTGAACTCAGGGAAATGAACCCATCTCAGCTCACAGTGAGCTTAGTGAGGGAAAGGGAATAGACTTATCTGAATGAGATTTCAAATTGGGCTAGTGTCAGCAAGTGGTAATGAAAAGTGGAGGTGATAATAGATACCATGATAAGTAATCTGTCCAAGTAGGAGATGAAAAAAAGACAGTAGAATACAGACTAAATTTTCTGATTTACTGCAGCCACTTTGTACCATGCTATGCAAATGAAATGGAGAATTAAACCTCCACTGCATGAAGCAGTCATTTTCAGAAAGGGCAAAAATTTCCTGAGGGACAAAAGGAGATCTGAGTGCAGCAGCAGAGCCTCAGTATGGACGTCAGAGTAGTAAGAAACCAACCATATTACTGTATAAATGAAGACAAATGGTACACTTCTGTCTGGAGCATTACATAGTGCCAGTTACATATGCATTACATAGTGCCAGGAACACCTGGTCACTGGTGGAAACTCCCTTTGACCTGCCTGAGAGAAGCCTTACAGTGAAGTTCTTGTAGCCAGAATAGGATGCGTTGGGATGTGGTGCTACATCAGGAAGCTGGAAGGATGTAAGAAGATTTCCCCTGCTGTCCTGCAGCTGCAGGATAGTTCAGTTGGGACATGGTGGTAACTTGAATGCACTGGTAGGGTGGCTTGCTTGGAGGGTGTGTTTCCACAGATCACCTCCTGCTGCTCTGCTGTGTTTGACAGCAGCCAAAAATAGGTAAAGGCAGGTGAACTGCTGCCTCATACCTGGACATAGGCGAGACAGGGTACACAGGCAAACTGCAGTGTGATCCACTAAAGGCCAACATGCTCTGCAAATAAAGCTGAAGTTCCAGCTGCAGTTTTTCTGTCAGCTGATAGCACCTGACTACCAGTGCCAGAAATCTTGGTACGTTTCATTGAGTTTGCTCATTCAGTTAAGCTTTTCCGTCCTCTGCTTGTTGAACCATTTTGCTCACCTTTCTCAATTCCATTCCATCTCTTGCTTTGAAGAAGACTGCAAGCAGCCAAACGAAAAACCTTCCCAACACTGAAACAAGTGACTATAAGCTATGTTTGAGCTGCAGTTGGCAGGTTTAAGTACTCCACACTGCGGCTGCAACTGCAGCAAGGAGCTGCCAATACTTTATGAAGTTAGTAGCCACTGCAAAATGGGAAGATCTGGTGATGTGCTCTGCTTCTGTGGACCCTGATTTTTATTCTGCATTCACATGGCCTTTCGTATACAATATGCACATTTGCCAGATGTCATGGGAATTTCAAAATCAGATTTTCTTCTCAGTTAAGGAGGCATATGTGCTCTACCTTAAGTGAGTGAAAGCTGGCAGGAATTCAAAGATGCAGTCACTCATCCCTGAGGATTCCCTTTAAACATTTCTCTTAGTGAGCCAGGCTGTAGCAGCCATTACCCAGGGAAGCAGCCCTCCAGATGGATTACCTCTGCGGACATCAGCAGTAGAGTTGGATTAGGTAAGCTGTCTTCACACCTGCTCATTTCACTAACCAGCTCCTGGAATTAAAGGACCTGGACATGTTCTAAAATGTTTATCTTCACCATTAGACTCAGGTGCCAATTTGTGTTTCCAGCTGGAAGGCAGTGTGACCTGCAGTCCCCTGTGTGGAGGTCAGCAGAGGTGTGCAGAGCTGGGAGGACTCATCTGGCACAATTCCTGGCATTCAAAAGCAGTATGAATAGACTATTGGTCAGGAATGGCATCCAAAATATTTAACATCCCTTTTCACAAGGTGGATGAATAACCTTCTTGTGAGCAATTAACTGAAGGATGTTTTACTTAAGACAATCAGGCTGGTACTACTTGTGATTCTGTAGTTTTCCTCTTTCTTCCACAGCGTTTCTAAAAATGCTTAGGTTACAAAAAATCTGCAGTTCTCCTTTAACAGAAACTGCATCTCTAACACAGATGGTACTCCTGGTTACGGGATTGTTCTTTTCTCCCACAAACCGTTCTTCCCCCCTGCTTGCCTTTTTTGTGTCAGACTTCTTGCAAGCTTTTTGCTTTCTCTCTTTCTGGGGGGCATATTTTTCTTCCTCCAAAAGGAAGATGTATCAGGATCTCTAATTTATCTTTTGTTCTTCCACACTCTCTCTTTACCCACTCTTGCGACTCTCTTTCTCTTCCTGACCTCCATTTCTTTGTGAATTCTTCCTTCAACACTTGATTTCAACTCTCTTTCAAACTAGCAAACAGACTCCTGTTTTTGATTTCTTACTGTCTTATATCTTCTCCTTCATGCTTTTCCCTCTGTTGCCATCTCCCTTCATTAGACAGTAAGAAGAGGTCTGGAAATATGGGGAAGACCATTATGTCCTTTTTAAAGTGCAAAGTAGTGCCCATATATTCATAGTGAGGAGAACCCCTGCAGAATATGAGATAATCATGGTGCTGGGGGCAAGGACATATGAAAAAAGTTATTAACTGTATTGATTACTTTGTAATATTAGTATTAAAATTGGATGTTAAAAGTTGGAAGACAATGCACAGACTTACTCTCAGTATGCATGGATTAACCCATTTACATCCAGACCCATTGTATCTGGCAGTTGATGAAAGACGTGGACATTAACTGCGTTCAGACGGAATATTTGGATCAAGCAGGCAGACATCAAGAGGTATTGGCATCCTCTCAGAACTATCTCCCTGACTGGTAAGAAGCCCATACAGATCTAGGAGAGGACTTTCTCCAGACTGACATTAGCAGAGTGATTGAGCCAGAATGGGGAGAGATCACAAAAGATCTTTGCACATGGACAAAGTAGGCAGAAAGTTAGTGGAAAAGGGCAAAGATGGAATCTGCAAGGAAGTGCAGGTGATGCTTGAACTAGGATGAGGTTTCATGAATAGTGCAGAGGAGATGGAAGATGAGTCCACAGCTTATCACACGTCCTACTGAAATCATACATGTTTATGATATTTTTTCTGGACCATAAATACGAAATCAGACTGGGCTGCCACTAATACTATAGTAAATGCAAACAGTCTTGAAACCAAATATAAAATCTGAATACATTTTGTAATGAAAGGAAAGCTAATGACAATATGAGACAGCAAATTGTGACTGCAGTAGGGTTACTTGATGGATTCGTTGCTAATTTTGATAGCCTTAGTTAGAAAAAGAAAAGTATCACATAAATGGCAGAAAAATACAGCAAATGCTTGGCAAAGGACAAAACCATGGTATTTTTAGACACGAAGTTACTTTGCCAGGTGCATTTGGCATTAAATAGGGCAATATTAGCTGGACATCATCATATCAGGGTTCTTTCACAAACGAACATAGAAATAATTCCAATCCAAGCTTCCATCCAGAAACCTGAGGCTTTACCTTATCTGAGTGCTGATTTTAAGCTGATTTTAAACAAAGAGAACTTAAAGACAGGGGGAACATAAATTTTACAAAACAAATTAATAAAATAGTAATAGTCAAAGTTCTACCTAAATGGGTTGCAGGTCAAGCCTAGTTTGAATCCCCTGATGCTGACAGTGGGCATTCTCCTTGTGTCTCTTCTCATGAAGCTCTTACCTACTCATGATGACAGCAGTGACTTTTTGACCCTCTGGGGCTCCAGACCAGCAGATGCAGAGATGTGAGTAACAACAATCATGGAATTTGCCACATCTGCCAAGTGGTTTGCTTTGTTAGTGCTCTGCCATGGGCTCTGTGCATGCAACCAACACAGTAGACTGGCAGGTATGCGCTGGACATCTTTATAGAAAATGGAAGTCATCAAAACAGCACTAAGTGGCACTGATGGACATTTATTCATGTTTTGGACTAATGTTTCTCAGCCTACTAAATAAAAGACCACCAAAACTGAAAAGAACCCACAGACCATCTGTAGTGTTGCTGTAATTTTAATCATTTGCAATCAATTAAAAACTACTTGCATTTTGAATGCCCACTCACTGCTTTTCTTCTCTCCCATTCTGCTTGCTTCCTTTCAGGTACACCAATTTTGTTGTGGAGGGGTGATCTTGTAAGTCCATGTTGTGTTTTTACAAACAGAAAAAGAAAAGTACACTACGCTGCAAAGAAAGTTGCTCTTGGGCTGATGGTTTCAATGACCCCTACAATTGTATGGGAGCTCAGTGTCCTAAGCTCTACTTCAGAGAGACAAATGAAAGAGTTGAGATTCAGGTTTTCACTTATGATCTGAAGTCACTAGTCAAAACTCCAAAATCAAGAAATAGGCTTTGGAAGCCATGAGAATTTTAAAAGAAGAGTGTTTGGTTGGCTTTTTATTTATTATTTGGACATACTCTATGTGAAGCAACCAGCTTTTCCTGGTCTCCTGAAATTATTCAGAAAGGACTTTTCGCTGCTGTAGAAATTCCTGTCATTACACACACTTGCCTCATCTTTCACTTCAGTATCAAACTCTTGTTTTCACCAGAAACTTGCCGTTTGCCAGCAGCCTACCAGGTTTCAGATACCCAGTACTTCAGGCAACCAACCACCTGGAAGCCCGGGGTGAGCACTGTGTGTGGAAGCCATCCTCGAGCCATCCTTCTGGCTGTGAGCAGCTCTCACTGGTGGCTCCTCTCACAGAAAGTAGGCATTTGAGGCACAAAGGGGCTGTTTCCCCAGAAGCACAGTGAATGCTTGTGAGAGGGTTTGCAATTATTGTTTTACAGCTTAACTGGTTCCAACTCCCACTAAAATCCATGGCATGCAAAAGGAATTGCAAGAATCATTGTGTTGTTCTTAGAATATAATAAATAAGTCCTTGGCTGTCATTCTTCTGGGGTTATGCACTACCTGCGCCATTTAACAAGTTTTGTATAGCAGTTCAATATATGCATAGTATATTTCTGTATGTGCACAATATGCTTTCATTTATTTCTGTATACATAAGGAAACAGAAATCACAGTAGTACTTAACCATCTCTCTCTCAGCTCCTACCAACCAATTCCATGTTTTTCACCATTTTTGTTTTATTTTGTGTAACAGCCTGTGCCATCTAGTTGCCTCCATTTTTCGTGGGCTGTTGATGCCACAGGTTCTGTCACTGCTGTGATGGATGTGAGCTATCTGTAGGCAAAGTGCAAGCATTGATTTGTGTGCAGATGAATGAGATGTGCAGGGGGGTGGTTGTTGGCAGTGTGTCTGTACACTGTGGAGGGACTTTCCTTGGCAGCTTTCATAGTGCACAGCAGTGCAGATCCTACCCAGGGAAAACTGCTGGGCAGGCCTGGTTGCAGCCTTCCACCCCGTGGTTAGTAAGAGCAGTACTTCCTCTTTTTTCCTCTCTGCCTCTTCATATGACCCCCATTTAGGTGAAAACAGATAACCAATCTGCTACATTTTGTCAAGGTCCCAACATACAAAGTCTAAATATCCAAGTCACCCAAGGTCTCCTTGTCTTTCTGGACATACTCCTACTCAGGCTTTTTATCTCTCATATGTCAGAATCCAGGGGGTTTATGTAGGTTTTAACTTGCCAAAGTCTTCTACATCAGTTTCAGACTGACCTAGCCAATACCTAATTAATCTTCAGCAGCCAAAGATGCAAATATGCCCTGCAAGGAAGACTTCTCCACAATGAGGATCTTGTGGAGATGCATTTGAGTTGTAGGTGTCTGTTAAGGACCATCAGATCTAGCATACTCCAGCAATCTATAACAAGTCCTCTTGGCAAAGTCCCCCTTGGTTTGCAGAGCACTGCAGAGCAACATTCTTCTGTTGAGAGTCTTAATGGGCTGTGGAGCACGGCAATTGCTTAATTGCCTGTTATGAAGCAATTAATTAATAAATTAACCTCCTGTGATGGGCTTAGGACAGGCTGATTCTCATGGGCTGGGCTGCCTGGGTTCCTCTGATCACTGTCTGGCCTTGGTGGGGCCACAACTGCAGCTGCGAAACACACATGGCGAGCAGCAGCCATTCCTCCCCGTACACCTTGTGTGCTTCACTCCCGAGGCTGAGGGGACCAGAGGGAGATTTCAGTCCATACCAGCATTTCCCAGTCAGTGATCTATGAGCAGCAAGGCCATCCAAAGAAATCTGTCTCATTTGCTGTGTTTGCAACCAAGGATTTGACAATGTGGATTTTTGAGTTAACACAACAGCCTATGTTCCACTGTTTGGGTGCTGCTACTTTACATGTATGGTGTTGGCAAATATAGACCCATATATTTGGCTGCAATGTAGAACAATAAGGAATTGGGCAGAGAGCTCATTTTTCTCTCTTGACCTTTCATACTCATTTCTACTGACCCATCTTCCTCTGCTTGCCAGCAGTCATTCTTTGTCTTCTGACCACATTTGATCACATTTTTCAGTAGTTTCCTGTTTGATTTCATTTTACAAAAACATGTGTACTCTGACATCGTAGATAACTACCACAGTCCCAGCTGTCTGAGCACTGATTTTTCTGTCTCTGAACTTGTGAACCGTATTAAAAATTCAGGATGTATTGCAGTTGTTTCAAGAACTCCTGACAGACAGATGAGGATATTTCAGAGGAAATAACTCCTCTGTAGTCAGCCTGTCCTGTATTCTCCTTGGCACTCTCTAGGCTTAAGAATATTAAAAGTGAAAGAAAAATGGCTCACAGTTAAAGCAGATTAATGAGACTGCATGTCTTTTTTCAATGCACGGAAACCACATGCAACTGAATACCAGTACCTTCTCATTAGCGCTAAGCAAATCTATTTTGAGATCATTCCTCTTGGAGAAGCCATGTGAACTACTCCTGTAACACCACAAGTAGCCTCCTAAATACTAAATCATTATGGATTGTCTCTGAAGAGTGCAGCAGTGGTGTGTGCCCATGTCAAAGGGTGAACTCAGCATGTGACTGTTGTATTGCAGACAGCTCAGCTGGGGAAGGTGACTGACACTTCACCAAGTGACTCTCATGTAGGTGTCCTTCAGCAGGTAAGGAAGGACCATTTTCTTTCCCCAGCTGGCCTGCTCCTATGGGACTGTTTTCCCTGGTCTCATAGAGACAATCAAGATTGTATCTCAGGGTGGAAGGAGAAGCATCCCATTCCCAAGCTGCGTTCCCCCTTTTCCAGATATCAGTGAGAAGGTATAAGAGCTCAAGTCCCACCAGGGCACTGAAAAAGCCCATCTAAGCACCCAGGAGATGTGTTCAGGAGATTTTGGGTGCTGGCTTGAGGTCTTGGCTGGTCCTTTGAGAGATCCCCCTGTAAGAACGCTGCGCATGAGCCTCACATGTAGAGTCAGTCAATAACGTACCAAACGTGCCAGTGTGCACATCCTTGCACTGCCTTGTGGTAATTTGCTGAGATTACGGCTTTTCTCAGGGAATGATCACACAACTTTAGGGCAATTCAAAATGAATAGTTCTGGGCCTTCTCTCTTACAGTGATTACTAAGGAATGAGCTCTTATTCTTTAAGTATATTCTACTGATGAGTCTAAATTAGTCCTCTCTGAGCCCTGTGTGACTGCTGCAGGATTGGCAGAGCTGGGTCCAAGACTGGATCAAGCTTGATTTGGCTGAGAGGGGAAGGAAGAAGAAGTGAACTGCACAATTACACTGCACTGTGTGATATCTTACCTGACTGTGCTCTATTAATGGGTGTCCCATCAACTGCACAGTCTCCTCTATCCCTGCGAGTTCAGAGTTAATGTGAACATTTCTGTTCCATATAATCACCTCAGTGACTGTAGCAGAGGCATTCCCTAGGTCTGACTGTGCCAATGAGATGATATTCAAATACAAGGTTAGGTGGGGTCTCTGTGGTACAGGAATTGCCAAGGGAACGCTCTTCAGTTTTGTCAATAAAAAAATTTGAGTTCACTGAAATGAAATTTGAAAATGTCACAAATAACAATTCTGGTCAGAAAAATCATCATCAATCAAAGCTACGTCTAATTTCTGCATGTGGTTTGTATTAAGTGCTTGAAAAATGATTGCTTTTTGGCTGGAAATTAATTCAAGGCATGTGATAGATTTGAAATGTTGATTAATGCAAAGGTAGGAGGTGCCTCTTTGCCCTTGCTGTACACTGCTCTCTTAACTGCAATGGTTCAGGCTTTCTGCAGATTGAATTAACATTGTCTTACCCCACAGAGGCAGGATTTTTTGAAGAAAGAAGTGTGGAGAGCAGAAGCCATCACGTGTTGTTCATGGTGGGGGTGGACACAGGCTCTTGTGGCAGGGGGGAGTATGGACAGCAGATCTGGGGCTCTATTTTTATGCAAAGAAAAAAGGGTGATTTAACTCTCCTTCGCTGTGCTGTCCCACTCCATGTTCATTATTGCAACTGCTGACAGGTAAATGGAGAAAAACAAGGAGGAGTTTGAATCTTCACTTTTTGGCATCATTCAGTGCTATCAGTTAAACTTCTTTTGTCTGACGATTACAGCTGCAGGTGCCTTAACAGTTTCCATTTACATTTACCTCTACTGGGTTATCTTGTCTAACAGGAGTCCCAGCGGCTGTGAATGGCATATCCGAGCTTTTTGTGTTAAAAAGGATCAAAGACAGACAAAAAACAAACAGCAGGGACACAAATCTAGGACAGGGCAAAAGTGACACCAGCAACTGTATTAGGCCAAGCTGTAAGGAGACATAAGAGGAGAAAGTCAGTCCTTGGACAGAGCAATCACTGTGGAGTCAAATGAGGTTTGTGTTGGAGACACTTGCTGAATGTGACTGCCATCCTGGGATTCACCTCATCTCGCACTTTTAAATCCATCTCCCAGAGTTAAGCTTTGGTATTGTTGTCAGACTGATCAACAGATATGTGTGCATTGTACTACCAGGCCCTCTTTGTGCTGCCTATGAAATAACAGCAGGTTGTGTTATTTAGTTGTATCCTGGGGGGGAGGATTTTGAATTGGTTTGACTTCTCAGGGCTGGATTATTGCAGTTCTTTGTTTGCAGGAGTTACCAACCGTGTTATCTCTCGAATGCAGCTGATACAGGATGCAGCAGCTCAGAGTCTTTTGGGCACTCGGTTGTTTCAACATAATGTTCCCTTTTTAAAATCTCTTTGCTGGCTTCTGGTGAAATTTTGTGTCAAGATTAAAGTCCTGCTACTAGTACAGGCTATGTTGGATGTTACACTGGTTCCCTTTGCTAGTAGCATGTTCCTCACTGCACAGCAAGATCATTAATTATTATTGTAAAGACGTGCAGAAGGAGGGAGCATCTGCTCCATGAAGGGTGTTTTGCCAAGGACCTTCCTAATGGAAAAGGGGATCACAAAAAATGGAGAAAACCACAAGCAAGAAGGCACAAGGATGCAAACCTAAACAACAACTGATATATGAGGCAGTGATGGGAGTCAGTTGCACTGATTGATAAGGCTATTGGATATTATAAGGTTAATTTTGGTAAGCTTGTCTGATCCATGACCTTGTCAATGGGATGATAAGGAAAAGAAAGAAGTCATAAACCAAACAAAGGCTCAAACCTGGCAGACAACTACAATGGAGAAAAAGACAAGAAACTAACCTTGATGTGAGCAGCCAGCAGGACAGCCTGCTTAGAAAGGGAAAATTGCTAAACAGAAGAAATTGTCTGCTGAAAAAATACTGACAGAAAAGGCCTGCCAGCCTGGAGCCATGAGTCTGGGAACCAGAAACAGCCTTGATAAGAACTGCTGGCCTCTTGGAAGTGCAGCCAGAGTACCTTCAAACTGGAGACATCCCTCCAGTCACTTCAGACCCTCACAGTCCCTCCTCCCACCTGTGTGAGGCACTTATGCTCCCTGTATTAATATCACATCCATTTCTCATGTTTGGTACTGAGCTGATATCTAAAACTGCAACAGCTTAACTGCTGTGGGGGTATTCATCCATCTCTGTCCCAAAACACCTCAGTATGTCTCAGCTTGTAACTTTCTGTATTTCCTACTCTTTTTTTGTTTTTCACTCTCTGCTACTTCAATAATATCAAAAGTTATAAATAGGTAACTCTGAAAGACACATTCAGAAGGGAAAGGTCAAAATTACTCTCCAGTCTTCCCCATCTTTATCAGAAATTAATTCAACTTTTACAGCCTGCTGCCTGGTTTTGCCACAGCTCCTTCATTTGTGTCCCTGGTACCCAATGTTTACGAGTAATGACATAGGCCTGTGACATTTACCTGCTGAAATCAGCCCAAATTGAATGCATTCAGCCAAGTGCAGCAGAGGCTGACACCCCATGGAAAGCTCAGAATTAAGTGCTCAGAGCAGTGGTTCAGACTTTGCCATGCGTGAAATACCCCTTTATCAAAGAGACCTCCATTGCCCTCCCCAAATCCTACCAAAGCACCTGCAAATATTGAAGTAAAAGCCAGGCGACCTCTGCATTCTGCAGAAATAATCCTCCCTCACCTTCAGTACCCATAACTGATGACATGGAAGCTGAGCCTTTTCTTTCTAAATTACATTATTTTTTCTAAATTACTTCCTACTCTTTGTGGGCCCAAGCATTGAAGTCATTTTGCACATTTGCAAATATTCTAAGCAACATGGGGCTAATGCTCCTTAAAGTGTCAAGGTCTGAAAGCTTGAGCTATCATTACCAGAGAAGCAGCAGGAAAAAGTACACTAGGACTGTGTCCTAACACATGGGCACAGCATCTTGCTGATGAACAGGCTATTAAATTCTGAGAAAGATGTTGCCCTTTTGTGTACTGTGTTCTCAGATTACTATAGAAACACAACTCGTCTTTTTAGAGGCCTGATCTGAAAGAAGAAAGAGAGAAGGGAAAAGACACTGATGTATGGGAAGGAAGAAATAGGTGAATACTGCATATTGCCTTAAAAACTGGTCTACATATTTAATGTTTCAAAGTTACCTTAAGATGATTCTTAATCCCTAGCAAGTTATTATCTCCCACTCACAGAGATAGATACTGACTGCTTTGCTGCAGTTGTCTGAAATAGATTGACCATGGATGATTATTTATTATATTTCAAAGTTATTTGGCTTTATATCCTAGCCAGAACAGAAACCAGTATTCTATATCTGCATGTGTATTGATTGTATAAGAGATAGTGTACAGGTTTGAAAACAAACCAGTGAGAGACTCCAAGTCAGAAATACAATTTAGTAGGGAAAAAGTAAAATACGTGCAATAGTACAAAAAGCGAACCACTGACAGAGTCAGAATACAACCTGGCACCCTGTCGGTCAGGGTGTTGATGGCAGTCCGGATGAAGTGGTCCTGCTGAAGCAGTGATCCTGTAGGAAAGAGTCTGGTCTTCGCCTGAAGGTCCAGTGGTGTAGTTCTTGTCCGCCGGGAGTCCCGTAGGTAAGGGCTGCCCCTGCTGTTCCAAACCTCTGATTTATATACAGATGGGAATGCTCAGTTCCTCCTCCTGGGTGGAGCATCTCACAATAGGATGGTGGGTCGCGAGGCAAGGCATTGATGGGCCCATTAACAGGAGATAGTCCAGAGCGAGTTATCTATGAGTCATGTGGCAGGGTTCCTGATTGTCCATTAAACAGAGATAGCTCCTGGAGGGAGTTATCAAGGATGAGTTATGGTAGCAGATAACGAACACTGCCCCACCTGCTACAGCATATGAAGATGGTGATAGTATACGTGCTTTTGGGCACATCTTACACTGTAACCTAGGACAGATAGTAAGATTACATGCAGAAAGGTGCAAAATTGTGTCAATAGCCTGAGACAGAAGAGTAGCTTATACACTTAATGGACTAAAACCAAAACAAACCAGTGATGGCATTGCCTTTCATGTGTTTGTTTTAAAACTGCCTGCTAAAACATAGAAAATTTGTTAATTTTTCCTAAATCTAATGGAAATTAAAATTCAGCCCTGCACTGCAGTGGGACTGGCACTTTTCCCCCCATCCCTGCATCTCTCTCACAAAATCATTCAGCCTCTCCAGTCCTGTTGTCAGTCCCAGTCAGTTCTTTCCAGAAACCCCCTCCTAATTTGTGTTACCAAAGAAGTTAACTTAATTCTCTGTGAATTATAGAGCATGGGCCAAGGCTGGATGCCTTGCAAGAAGATTGATTTTTTTGCAAGATAAGGTTTTGTGAAACTAAGTCCAAAGCTGGTAAACTTCTATGGGTCAGTTCTAGAAAAGGCAAGACTAGACCGTGTCCTCTCCGTACTCTGGATTTTCTTCCTCTTGGTCCTTGCACTCTCTACTTTTTTAAATTAATTTGTATAATTTCAAATAAATATCTTACTCTAAGAAACTCGACCCACTTGCCAGATATCCTCTTTCTGTTCCCTGCTGTTGCTTTACCATCTCTTCCTTCTTCCATTAGGATGTAAGGAGGAATTAAAAATAAAGACTTTGAACTGTTTTCATCTGACTTTTAGTTGTATATTTATGCTCTTGCTAGATACAATGACTTAGCTCAGAAATTAGTGTTCTCCTTTGCATTTAGGGGAATTGCACTATACCACATGATCATGTATGCCTTGGAGATGATTTGCCAAATAAATTTAGATGACGTAATTAAAAATACACACTGTAACCCAATCCAGCTGCCATTATAACTTTATTCATTATTCTTTATTTTATTCTCACTTTATGGAAGCCTATGCCATTATCTCTGCATGTAAGGCTGTAGGTAATCCAGAACTGATGCCCTCAGAGCAGTAACAGTCTTTAGTAACAGAAATCAGAATCAAGAACAGAGAGCAATGAGAAGCCAGGATGACCTCCAAACTAAACTAGTATCTATTTCTTAGGTTTTCCTACAACTGGAATTCATAACATAACAATGTCACCCATACTGACTTAGGTACAGCAGCATCATCCTCTTCTTGTGGAGACTGTTTTCAATATCTTCAGGGAAATAATGATTCTGGCAGAGTCGGCACCCACATATCCAGGATATGCATCAATAGTAGGTTTCAAGTGATAAAACTTCATCTGTTTAAAAAAAAAATCACACTGGTCCAGTCCTTAGTCTCTCTGATGTAATTGCTTTGGGAGCAGAAAGCAACAACAGACAAACCATATTCTAAATATATTCTGACAAGAAAGGTTTCTAATCATGTAGGAGAAGAGATAGGCATCACCATCTCACATTATGCAATACACAACAACAACACCACAACAGGGAAGAGAAGTCATTTCCCTGGGAAAGGCACCTGGACATCTTTTCATCATTTAGCATGTACTACTGCATTTCCAGATTCATCTGGTAAAGAATGCTAATGAGTTCCCTGGACTACTTGTACCCAACTACCCTGAGAAGAGTTGGGTTTTTTTTGTAGTAAGTAATGTGGCATATAAATGAATAATTTCCATAGGGTCACCCCAAAGAAGATCACAGTTTAACTTCAAATGTTATTATAAGATTCTGGAAGCAAAAATTTCTGTTACCTAAAATGTAAAATGACCATGCAGATAGTGAGAGAAGATCTGGAAAACAGACACCTCTTTGTGTGCTCTTGTGCAGGCAGATGCAAACATATTTCTGGTCTGAGCCTGGAGCCAGCCCTGTACTGTGCCAGCATGGCACTGACCCAGAGCAGGTGCAACTCTCTCACAGCAGGATGTGTGTGGGGGCGAACCTTACCTGAACTGTAGCCGTGCAGCTTCTTCTCGGACACGGATCAGCCTGACCCCTATGTACATGGTAAAATTGCTGAGGGGCACACGAGGAACAGAGACAGATTTCCTGACCTGTGATCCACATTCCAGCTGATAAACCACATTGCCTCTTCTATGAGGACTTTGGTCATGCTGTGGAAAAAAAACCAAAACAACAAACCTGGGTTTTATTGTATTGGTTGTGGAAGGACAGTTTGCTTTAGAACTGGGATATATTATTCTATTGGGAGGCAACCTGAGTATGGAGAAATGTGTTACTATTTAAATCATTCCAAGACACTTGGACTCAGACAGCAAGAAGAGTTTTGAGAAGAAAATCCAGTTACAAATTATAGCAATTCCACATCAGAGCAGGTGAGGAGAGATGATATGTCTTACTGTCAGAGACAAGCCTTGTGTGGAGAGGTTACCTCTCCATTTGACTGCCTGATGCAGCTGCAAACAGAAAGCAGAGCTTTCAGGCAAAAGCCCTTTGGGTAGAATGAAAAAACACACTCCTTTTACCCAATTTTCTGCTGGTTTAATAGGATTTTACCATGCTGTCAAAGGCCCCACTTGCTTATATTCTTAAACCATCACATACATGACTCCTATTTAAACAATCCTTTTCTTGAACATTTTACATCAAAGTCTGTTGAATGCTAGTGAGACCTTAAGCCTCAGACAATGAAGTATCAACTTCTCAGCAGTCTCAAAACCAAGTAGATTCATTCAGTAGCAGGTCTTTGCACTGAAGAAAGACTGAACAGCATTTTTTCTTCTACAGACAGAAAAAACCAGCAAATGTTACGTCTTAATAATCCCTTCTGGATTATGGGGAAATTTTCATATTTCATACTCTGGCCTACCAGCAAAAAAGGAAAGAAAAGGTCCAAAGAGTTCTTCTTCTTTGACATCAGGAATTTGAAGATGATTGACCCTTCCTGGCTGCTGACTGTGCCCTTTGAGTGTGAACCAGAGCTCTGTATGAATCTGACCCACTAAGAGCCATGCAAACTGGGGTGTGAGGACATATACTGGACTGACAGTTCAGTAAAGGGAAATGAAATTGGGGAAATACTGAGTTTCTTGCATGTCCTTCAGTGGAAAATTAAGGTGAGGCTCAAAACATCCAATTCCAGAGTTTCTGGATCAACAGCTGTAGGTTAAAATGCTATTGCATTGGTGCACAAATGAACCAGTCTGCTACCTTCCCTGCTGCTAGGGGAGAATGTAACTTGCTTAAAGGTCGTTTGATATTTTCTGAAGGTTTATTCAGATTTTTTAGTCTTTTTTAAAATCTAAGTGTGTTGAGGCCCCTCCAGCAGTATTTGATGATGTAATGATGTTGAAACACAAACCCTGTAGCATTGATTCTGTAAATTCAAGTACAGAGATTGGATTAAGGAGAACTTAAAATAACCATTAAAATGTCCTTAGTATACTCATCTGTTTCAGTCTCTGTTTATGCTCTCTGTCTGTGGTGCTAACAATGTATTCAGAAGACCAGGTTACTGCTGATTTGTGGCTGTTGCAGAGATCAGTGAATTATAGACTGCTGAGCATCGCAGGATTTTTTGTGAGGGTTCTTTTTGCTAAGAATAGAGTGAAAAGTAGTCATGGTTTTTGCTACAGAGATGATCTGGATAAGATGGTCTCTGTAAAAAATTGCTGAAGATATACCTTATCCCTGTGGTGACAAGAGAGCATATCTGCTGTCAGGTTCACTTGCTTTTTTGGGCACTCAGAGAGAGCTTCCCGCAATTGCAGAGACACGTGGGTGAGGACAGTTTCATTTTGGCTAAGTTGCCATAGGGATTCTGCAGCTGGAGCTGCAGGAGAGCAGGTTGTCACTTGCCATTAGCTTTGTTTTGATCCTGGGGCCAGGATGCATCTCAGATACTGCCTGGTTAACTCCTCTGCTGCTGACGTGGGGAGAACAGTACTCAGTTCCTGCCACTGCTGGAGCTCACCTGGTCATTTGTGCCTTATCAAAGATTCAAAGTAAGAAATGTTAAAGGTATAATAAGCATTAGTCAGTCAGTGTACTTGAAATTAGGAATCTGTTGCAGCCAGGCCTTCAGAATCCCATGGCCACTTTCATTTAAGGCCATGCAGTGCACTGGGATAACATGCGCTTACAAAGAGACCAGGGGATGATTAAAGTACTGTACTTGCTGTCCACAGGTTGTAAGAAATGCTAGTATTTCTTTATATTTTTTATTATTTTAATAACTGCCCATTCTTAAGGTAGACTTGAAAAATATTACTTCTGGGTATGCTCCAAGGTATGTTTCCTTCTCCTATGACTAGTGAGAAGTATGCCCACATAATCTAGGACACAGACTTACAAGCTGCTGAAAGAAACAGCTGTGAAATTAAATTACAATGGTTGGGCTTGCCTTTTACTTTACTCAGTTTATTTTAATAGTGGCTGACACTCAGTGCTTTGTATGTTTCTTCAGAGACTGGGATGGATGTACTGGACATAACATAGACAACAAAAGCTGGGACTAAAGAATTGTGTCACAGATAAATCCAAAAGAAGAAGGATGAAAATGCAAGTTGTTGGGGTTTTAAGAGTTCTCTTTTCATTTTCTTTTTCTTTTGAAAGAATTTTTTCCCCACACATGTACATTGCTGAGAGGGAGTCATTACCAAGGTACTTGAGGGAGACAAAGGACGTGGCTGGGGAGGAGCCCCGGCCAACTAGCCCCTTTTNTGATTTGTTAATTACTCTACTTGGATGGACTGTGACCAGTCCAAGTCTATGTGGACAGACTAGTAAACCCAGAGAATGGCATGGGATTTTGACATGCAGTGCACTGTTCTGAATGATAAAAACCCCACAATTTTCAGAGATCCTTCTTGTAGTAATATTTGTGAAACAGTCCCCTCTTCTTCTAAGCCATTGTAAAAGGAGGTAAAGCAAACGTAGGGCAGGAGTCCTGAGCAGCATCCAGCCTAAACACAGGAGATGGGGAATCCAATGCACGCTTTTTGCTGAATGGAAAGAGAGAAGGTGGCACTGATGCTAATTAATGTTTTTAGTCTCTTGCAGAGTACATACTAAAAACCTGAAGAGGATAGACATTTCTCTTTAAAGACAGTTTTAACATGTAATGGAAACAGTAACACAAGCTCTGGTGAGTTCAGTGATTCAGAAAGATGGTGTGAAGCAGCCCCTGTTAGTCTGGTCCAGAACAGAGTGCCCCCACTACACACCTCCCATTTCAGTTCTAATGAAGACTTGAATTTGCAAGGGTGCTAGGCAGGAGCCCAGACTTAAGGCTCCTATTTTTTCTGTCAGTAAGGTGCTGTATAAGCTTCTTTCAGAGCCCTTACCTTTGGAGAAATGGCTGATATTAGTTACAGCCCGAGTGATGCAGGAGAAATGTGAACATTAGTCTTTCTCATGCTACACATACCTCCTGCTGGTTTCCTTCACATGAGGTTTAGCAACTGACAGAGTACATTAAAAAATCAGATGGTTCCCCCTAGGGCTATCGCATGCAGTAATTAAATCAAACATGCACAGGAGTCATACAGGGGATTTGACAACGCATTTGAAACCACAGTGCTTCAAATACAGGCTGATGCACATCAGTTCAGGCTGATCATTTTTTTTCCTGTAAAAGTTTGTTCCAGGCATCCTGTTGGCATTTAAGCATATGCTTTACATTAAGTAGATGGAGTTCTGCTACAGGAGCACCAAGCAGATGAGGCCCTCTATATACAAACAGGGACAACCTCATGCTCAGAAGTCCTTGCTTGCATGAAGGATTTCAACCACTCCCATAGCTGTTGGACAGACAACATAGCAGGGCTGTGCTCCATTTGCTAGTCTGTAGCCAGCTTACTTGGATGAAGCCCCAGGACAAGGAGAAAGGAACAAGAAGGAACTTTTATGGCCCCTGAACAGGTTAAAAAGCTTTCAAAGCAGAGGCGGATTTTTACCCTCTCCACCCAGATAGATCCTGGGTCAGGAATAGGGCTCTGGTCATCCCTAAGTGGTGTGGCATGTGGCCTCATGTCCTGTCTGGGTTTATTAGTGGGGACTACAGCACAAACCACGAAATACCAAACAGTTGCCAAGTGAGCTATCGAGAACCTGACTGCGGTGTAAATGATACAATAAAAATATTGGAGAGGTTCTTTCCTCACCCTGCATAAATGCAACTCAAGTGAAATATTATAGTTTTAAAAACTGACTTGCAAATATCTTTCTGCTTCAGTATAATGCTTTAGAAGTGAAACACAGCTTTGGGGTAACTCCCAAACAAATTTAATACCAAAGCAATATATCTGAATTTTGTCTTAGAGATACACTAGAAAGCAAAAGTGCTTTTTTGAATGAAAATCTAGTTATGTGATAAAATTCATCTTCACTTAGAAGAGCATTCTAACAAAGCTGAGCAAAGTTCCCTCACGTTTTCTGAGCTGGAGCTGTAAATGCAGGTTCCTTGTGTTAGTGGTTAGACGAGATGGCATCACTATCACACATGTCCTGGAAGTTATGACTTGTTCTTAAGAACACAGTTTGTGCTCATTTCCAAGAGGCTTTTAAGCCTCTGAGGTTATTAAGGAAGGCACAAAGCCCAAACCAACAGTCTCCACCACAGGAGAATGGGGAAAGAGGCTACAGACATGACGAAACTTTATTTTCCTGTTCTGTCACCAGTGGTTCTGCTGGCTCTGAGTAATGTGTGTCTTTGGGTGCTGAAATGAAGCTTAGCTGGGGGTGATGCACAGGGATGTTACGATGCTCTTTAAACCTGTTTTGAATAATGCCATTTCCATTCTCTATCAACACATTTTTGGCAGCTTGTAGACACTGCCAAGCCCTGCAAAGCAGTGAAGTAGGGGTCAGTAGCAGGAGACTTATCTTTACTCTAAACATACAGATCCCCTAATTATTTCTGCCTCCTACTCCATGGCTTCCTCAATGCTTGTGGAGTTTCAGAACAGAACTACTAGTAGGACATGGACTTCACCTGGATCAGCTGCTGGCTACAAATTTCACTCCTACCTTGTGATCCATATTAATGAATATTTTGGCTAGCAGCAGCAGGCACAAAGCAGAGTATCTTTTTCTTTTTAACCTTCTCGTATCTTCTGGGAATATTTATAATCTTGACAGATGTTCCAAGCAGGCTTTCTTGCAGTATGTATTCATCCTCCAACAATAACTTTGCATGCAGAGTGTGGGGTCATCCCTGCAATCTATACCAAGTTTCCTTATTTCTTGATTTATCTCTTATTGTTATGGATTGAAGTGTGTCCTTTAAGCCAGTGCCGCTCATGCAGTGACTGTGAAGGACAGAGGGCTCAGGATCCCCCATGCAGTAGCCCATGGTGCCAAGAGTCCAGACAGCTTCATTTTCACCACTACAGCACCAGTCCAGCTCCACACGATGCTGCAACACAAGTAGAAACTTCCCTTTCCCTTAACAGCACCATGTTCTCAGGAAGGCAGGCAGTGTCTTCTGGAGTGTTCTGTGAACATGTGACAACCCACCAGGACATACAGGAGGTCTGCAGCACTGGGCATTTCTTCCACATCTGGATTCAAGGATCACTGATGCTACTGGCTTTTACTGCTGGGGCAGTCTCAGTAACAATGACAATTTAAAAATGAACAACTTAGGCTAGGCTGGAGAAGAGGTCAGCATTCTCTTTTGAGCCATAGCTGTATTTTAATCATGACACCTCCAACATCATGACTCGATTAATAAATAATTGATGTGGCTGTTACACTGTTTTGCCTTTGATCTTTTCAGAATGTAACATAATTCAAGACACACAGTGTCTTGAGACATGTAAACAAATAAAACTGAGGTATCAGCGAATACATATTGACAGAAAGGTGGAGTTTGGCAGTATCACTTGTTTTGCAGAGAAAACAATTACTGTAGTATGGAAGTTTGAAATCATCAGTTGAAATGTCCTCAAATGAAAGTTCTTTTTACTCATAGTTGAAAGAATTCTTCCTGATAGAGCATCAGCAGACACCTTTTTTCTTTTAAATCTTCTCATCTTCTCCACTGAAAACAGATTTAGCTCCTACCTCTATTCTAGCTCAGCAATAACTCTCTCTTTTTAAGTCAGTCCTCTTTTGTACAAAAGCAAAAATCACAGTGTCTCTTTCTTACATCAGTCCTCTGAGTCATGCTGAGTTTAAAGGGTCTAATCCAGAGTTCTTAACCTGCCTGAAAACTCTTTCTTGATTTTCTATGGGCAACATCTCCATCGTCCTGGTCACTTGTAATTCAATCACCATCATGGATCTCTTTACTCTGAAATGATGTCTCATTCAGAACAGGACTTTTGCATACATAACCCATCACCACACACCATCTCCCCACTCTTTAACAGGAAATGTTGCCTACATCTCTGATCAGCTCATGGTGTCAGCTAACATTGTCCTTCCGATCAATACCATCTACAGTTAAAAAGGTTTTTATACATCTTAAATCCCAGCAGAGCTCTCTCTTTCCACTTCCTTCCTTAATATTGCCCTTTTTTATGATACATACTAAGGCAAAGAATTAAAAAAGCAATAATTAGTCTTCTGCTATACTGTGATTATGGTTTACTGCGGTGATCAACGTGATCTGTCTCCAGTCCACGTGTTTCCAGTTTTTTGAACTGCAACCTCACACATTGGAACAGAATATACAGGTCATAATTATGAAGCATGTGATCATATCTTGGAATGAAATAGTATTATGCAAAGATCCTAGGGGATGGTGGGGGAGACTCTTTGTAGTTGGGCAAAGTCTGTTTAGCATTGAGGGATGCTGGCAGACTGAATCACCCACACTTAAAACTTACCCATTTTGACACAGGTGGATGGGCCACCTCCACTTAACCCAGAAAGGAGACATTTACTTGTCATCTATATATACTTGTCACCTATATGGTCCAATAAACAGCCTGTTTATTGTGAACTTCTCACATAAAGAGGCAAATTAAGGGGCCAACAACCACTGGACCTACAGATGGGGATACCAAACAGAAGCCTGAAGGTGGAATATGATGCTCAGGGTGTGGTATCGGTGAAATACTGTATGTGGTTTCCACACTGATTTTAAATACTCAGTTTTGACTATTAAAAGAATAACAAGCAAAAATACTCTTTGCATGTTGCAAGCAGAGGGTATACCCGACTATGAGACCATACTAGTAAGTAAAGAGCTGAAAAAACATTTCTAAGTGCAGAAGATGTCAAAGGCAGCACAGATTTTTCTAGATAAAAGCTGAGTATAGGTTGTGTAAGTTAAGTGTTAGAATGCTTTTAGAAAAACTACAGTTGTTATAAATATTGACAAAATAGTTGAAAGACATGAAGAAGAAAGAGGTTGGTCCTACATGGTCATTTATTGCTACCCAAAGGGTACTGAAAGAAAAAATACCTGTATCTACCAAGGTTTGTACTGCTTTTCTCTCCAAATCATGTATTATTTATCATAGTTGAAACACAACACACTGGTGATAAATGCAATAAAAGATCTACCACCTGAAACTACCTTGCTTTTCTTTGCTTACCACTTAACAGACACTTTTTTATTGATATAGTGAATTAAAAATGGGAGATTAATACATTATCACTGTTAGTCTTAGTAGTTAATTGCATTCATTTTACAAGTAAATTAATTCAGCTCAGTGCAAACAGCAAATCAATTTTTTTGCTGTCATTAGCACTAATCAATAATTAATTAAGATTATTAAAAATTGTTAGCATGGAATTTTTTTCCAATGCAGTTATCTAAATGCCAAATTTATTTTGCTGAGAATTTGGCATAAGACTGAAACAGTTACATGGTCATGGAAAATAAGCTGAAGGAAAGTTCAAGCTGAGAAGTAGACAGGATTTCTTACCAGCCCCAGTAAGTAGTCTATCTGACCATGGCGAAATTTAGCTGCTTTTTTACTTTTCTAGATTAAAAATGTGACATTAAAGTTCAGTCCAAAAATGTGATGAGTCAGTTGCTGCGTTCTCCTGCAGACTCAATATTTCGTTGATTTTCTTTTTAAATATTAAATTAATTTTCAATTCTATATTGACAAAAAAATGTTATGGTCTATCTCCCATAATTTATTGGAAGCTAGCAAAAAAAATCCCACAAATTATATTGCTATGAGTATGAAACAACAATCAACTCAACCACTTTCAAAATAATACCAACCTCACATGAAAGAAAACCATTTCACAATGAATGTATCAACAGTTATATGTCCAATTTAGGAAAGCAAAACCCTCCCAACCGATTATGCTCCCTGGGAATGTGAATCCTGCATCACAGATTATGTCATGAGAGATTAAAAACCACTTTAAAATTGCTAGGATGTCATGTCCCAGTGCTGGGGATTCTGTAACTGGATGGAGTAAAGCTGCAAGCCAAGGCTGTCAGGCTTGGTTCAGGGGACCCCAGCATACGGACAGAAATAAATGTAGTGTGAGTTACTTTTTGGCACTATGGGGAGTTTAATATAGATGAAAACAAGTTCAGTTTTATTTCAATTCACACTGGGATCTACAAACAAATGCCAGTTATGCAAATTTGTTGAGTCCAAACTCACATGCCTAAACAATTCAGTCCATGTTCAGGCATTTAGGCAAGTAAGCCAAGAATTTGTAGGTAGAACTAACCTGAGCTAGAAATGGCATCACTTTGGCATGACTTTCATAACCTGAATATATAATGATAAGTAACAGGTTTTGGTTACATACCTATAATGACATTCACCTTCTCTGGCCTTCTGATTTATAAAGAATACAAAATAACTTATCAAAACTCCGCAGTTTTGTATTCAAAAATCATACACTCCTGCTAAATGTCCTCAGTGAGGAGTATGTACATTCCTGCAATCTTCTGTGTACCTCCTTAGAGAAATAAGCATGCAGGTGAATACACTGATTTAACTGAGGATGTTGGTGGTAGAACATTGTCGCTTTCTGGGGGGTGCCCAGGGGCAATCCGGGGTTGCGACCTTCCTACAGAAAGCGTCCCGCAAGGGAAAAGCCTTTCCAGGGGCCTTTGCAACTTCTCTGGAGTGTCAGGGTGGTCTCTTAAAGTGTAGCTGCTTTGGCTACAAGTGATTTCAGCTCGAAGTGATTCAGTTCCTTGTGAGATCAGCTCATATGAGACCACCCGGGCAGGCCCGGGGACGGAGAGACGAGTGAGTCTGGCGTGGTGAATTCCACAGGTAAGCTTTATTCAGCCATCCCTGTGAAGGGAACCAGCAGCCAGGCTTTCCTGCCCAAGCAAGGGTACCTTCTGGGAATTTATAGGGAAGGCAGGGGTGGGGTGGACACCAGTTAGCCAACAGGATACAGACTACTACCATAAAAAGAAGCAAGGCATGTCGGGCCAACTTTTGGTCGCTGTGAGCTCGAGGAAGGTCCTTATCTCTGGGGAGATTTGGCCCTCAGGCATCTCTCCTCCAAGGGAGTGCAGAGGGCTCCAGCGCCAGAGGCTGGCAGCCCTCCACAGAACATCATTTCCCCAGAAAAATAATTTGGAAAACAAACATGCCTAGAATTAATGGAAATGTAACAAAAAAATTAAGATGTCTCCAGCATGAATTGACTTTGTTTATTGGCAGCTGGAGGAAAGGTATTTATTTTCTTTCCTTCACCTTTAACAGATTGCTTCCCTTGAGGCCTAAATTCTAAGTAAACTGTTATGATACTGTGCAACAGATTTGTCTGAGCAACCAGCTGAAATTTAGCAGTAATTGCCTATGGTGATATTTTTGTCAAATCTCATTTGGAGATCTCAAACTCTAGATCATTCATCATATATTTCTGTCTGCAAAATCCTCCGCATTAGATACTATGGGAGTATTTAATCTATAGAATTACTGTTTTTCATATTAATGAGTTATAAATGAGATCTTAATTACTACTAATTCCTTGAAAATCCACTGTTGGTGATTATAATCACTAACGATTAGATTGTTAAACATTCATCATTGTCTATCTTTAGCAAACTTAATGAGAAATTACGGATCACATCTCAGTTTCTGATTCTGCTGCCAAGTGCTGGTGGAAGAGAACCCCTGCTGGCTGCGAGCAGTGCCAGGTCACCCCTGGCGTCACCCCTTGGCACTGACACAGGGGCTGACTGGGAGACAGCAAAGGATGTGAAGTGAATATACTGTGCTCCTGCCATCCATAGCTCACAGAACTGTCTCCAGGGACTGTTTCTCTTGATGTTACTCAGAGTCCTTTCATCCAAATCTGCTTTTACAAAGCCTAACTACCCCTGAACTTTCTTGTTTCATTATCAGGACAATGAGGAGGTAAGTCACTTGAGATCTTTTCATCCATTTCAAAGAAAAATCGCCCCATATATATTTTAAATAATCTTCACCTGGGAATTTAAGTTAAGTGGATAACTTGTGTAGAGGTAGATAATGACGCTATCCTTGCTCTGTTGAAAGAGCTGTATCATCCAACAAGGCAAGAAATGTGGTGGCAGTCATTTCTTAAACCACCTCAATGGTGCTTTCAAGTGAACATCTTTCCAAAGTAATAATTTCTTCCTGCTCTTTGTCAAAGCCCTTTTCTGCACCTTTGTCAGCTGCAATTGACTTTCTGGAATAGGAAGAGACTGCTAAAAAATAATCTGGATACAGTCTCAATGGCATCCTACACAATGGCATCTCTGGTAAAATGTATCTTAGAAAGAAAGAGAGAAATAAAAAAATTACTGCACATGTTCTATATACATAATTTCCTCTGTATAGCTCTACATACATACAGAACCTAGATAAATATGTATATGTTCTACAGATGGTTCTATTTAGATACATCGAAAGACATATATAAAGAACATAATCCTGTAATTCACTTAAATACATAGGATTAAGAAATGAGGAATCCCAGTGATTTGAACCAAATGAATGTATATTCTGTTTGCTGCTGAACTGGAACCATGGATGCAAAAACTTGAATGAAAATTAATCACTACCTGTACTGAAAATAATTTTCACAAAGAAAAAAGTATTAATATAAAATGTCAGACCACAAACACAGTGAGAAAGGACTGTCTCCTGCTCTGTTACATGCAAGTTTCAAGCCTCAGTTTACTGTTTGCTTTCTCATTTTGAATATATTTGGTATCTAAGCAACTCACAGTCAGAATGAGATAAAAAGACGTGACAGCTTAGTATAAATTAAATAATTTAAAGCTCTTCAGAAATGCATATTGAGTGACATCAGTGAAAACTGTGGCTGATGAAAGATCTAAACTGAAATTTATTATGCTACACATAACCAGCTATACTTAGGCATGAATTCTATCTCTAGCAACTGCTACTAAACAGTTTTGGCCTCTTGAATGAAAATAAAAGTCACACTTACTAAATTTAAGCAGTTTTAATGGGAAGTAGAGACTTTCTGTAGGAATATATGGACACTGATATGCCCAAGTAATTGGCAGAACTGTTCAGTGGTCTTTGGTGGTAGTTTTTCATTTGCAGATTTAAGAGTCCAGTTTTCTGTGTTAGTTATTTCAGGTCAGTCCTGCAAAAACATAGCATTATAGTCCCACCATTTCAATCAATAACAACATTCTTAATAATTTTAAATTATTAAAGCTATACAGAAAAAAAAAAAAAAGAGTTTTACCTCATGATAATAATGGTGGCACTTTGGATTAATAAACAGAATCATTACCGGGTATTTTGTTTGAGCTGCAGACTAGAAGTCAAATGAGACAGGAGTGGGGGTCCCACTCAGTTAATAAGCGGGCTTTTGGAAGTGAGGCAGCAATCACTGAAGTATCTTTTGGTTTGATTTAAGCTGGGCTGGTTCCCTCAACAAGCTCTCTTTATAAACCACCCAAATCCTAGGACCAGAAAATGAGTGGAAGTGGGGACACAACAGGGAGAGTGAGACTCTCCTCTGTGAAGTAATATGGATTTATGTTGTGTTGAAGTGACCTTGTGAGGGACTGCATCCTGAACCATTGAATCTCCAATAGAACCACTGAATTGAAAACTACGTGTTTAAAAACTGACCTCTCATTTTAGGATTCTTGCTCAATTCCAAACCAAATTTCAGACTTGCTCAGTAGTCATCCATAGAAGATGCAAGTTCTAAACATCACTAAGAACGGCTTCCAAAGTATTTCATTTCATCTCCCACATACTCTATACAAATATGGACTTACTGAGACTTCTTTCAGTTATTATATTTGGGATTTTTTTCTGAAACATGGTCCATCTCTATGCAGAGCAATCTGCCCCAACAGATTCCATGGTTTCAAAAGCTAGAAAAAAAGGTATTTCACTCCATTGGAAAGCATAGGCCTTGATATGACACTTTAAAACATACCTATTGTTCTAAATTAAGATTTTTTCACAAGTCAAGAAGTTGACTGAATTATTAATACTACAGCTTTTGTCCCCATATATGCAAATTCAGTAGCAGAAAAAATAATTTCACCATATTATTATGCTTTGTCAAAACTGTGATCAATAGCAGGCCATTTAAAAAAAACACGACCGTACACAAATTTGTATAGATAACCATAAATCAGTTGTGGGGTTTTTTTGCTTCTCTTTATCTAATTTCATTCAGATTGGTTTTGGTCCATTAATTTACAATGTATATCTAAAGATCTGAAATACTGTTCAGGCCAAGCTATGATGATTATGTGCAATATATATATATTTTTACCAAAAAAACCCTGACTGCTAAAAGTAAGTCATGCTTGATTCATATAAGTCTTATTTACTTATTTAGCATTTCACCCAGCTCCAACTACAGAAGGAGTTTATCACTTTAGCTTTCATAACCCAGCATGCAGTTGTCACATTTATCCCTCTAATACAGTGTGCACTGCTTATGCATAATATAACTTCAGCTGTAATTTGAACCTATGTTTATGGATTTTCAGAGCTTGACTGGAGCAGAGGCTCCACAGACCCGGCTTTAAGCGGTTTTGTGTATGAATACGTGGAAGTTATGTGCACTTTAAATATGTAAGTTAGGCTCTACTTGTCCACAAAAATCAGATTCATTACCTGGCGTGCAACAAGCCAATAATTATACACTCAAGACAGACATTGATTATTTATTTCTGAGTTGCACAAGCCTGGGCACTCGGTGGTATTCCAGAAATCAAGCATCCCAACTATCAAAACTTTTTACTATTTACACATTTTAGCAAACTAAGGAGTTAGTGTTCATTTCCTACAAGTTACAGAGTTCTTTTATGAATTAGTATTCTCTCTTCTGTGAACTAATGATGCTCTCGCTTCTCATGCTAATTAGTCCGTATGCTCAATCTTTCTCTTCTTTTGGGTCTGGGTGTATCTTGAGTCCGTTTGCACGATCTGCCCTTGCCGGAACTACCTTTTGCCCAGTCGGAGCTGATTTAGCACAGTTGGCTTTTTTAGTTTTCTCTTTATCTCGGGAGTTCTGCCAACTGTCCTTGTGGCCCATAAATCCCGCATCCTTTGTGCCCACTAGCAGTGGTACGTCCTTCTTCCCAAGCCTTGTTAACCTCCCCCGAAGTCTGAGATCATTGAAACATGTCCAGCCCTAGACCTTAACACGGCCACTCTACCAAGTAATTTGCCTTTCTAGCACCTGGACACCACTTAGAGCTTGCTAGCCTCTCTTTGTTTCACGGATTAATTCTCCCTTCTTGTTGATTGGATTTCAAAGCACACAAATATCAAAGAACATCCTTTCTCACGAAAAAGTTTACATGTTCCGCATTTTGCAACACCCTCGCACCTGTCCCTGTGGGATAAACGCCTCAGCCCTGGGGCTCCCACAGCGGCACACCGCCCCCGCGGCTCTCCCGGTGGGATAACACAGGATACCCTGCGGGACATCCCTGTTGGGAAGCGCCGTATTCCCCTCATGGCCGCCCCGCCCCGCCCCCCGCGAACCCGCTGGCCCCACGGCGCATGCGGGCGGGCCGGGAAGGCGGAGCGGCGACGCGCGCGCGGCGGCGGCGGGAGCGAGCCAGGAGTCGGTGAGAGGAGTCGGGGCGGGCGGGAAGGAACGAGGGCAGTGAGGAGCAGAAGGGGCAGAGTTGCTTCTGCTGTGCATTCCCGGTGGGAATCGGTGCGGGACCGAAATCAGCCGCGGGCTGTGCCGCCCGCTGGGCCGGGAACACCCTCAGCCTCACACACGCGTGGCGGAAGGAGTCCTTAAGCCGCGCTCTGTGGAGGCCGGGGGTCGTCATTCCCCCTCAGCCAAGGCACGCCTGTGCCGGCCAGGGGGTTTTAGGGCCTGAAGGGACGCAGAACCGTGCTAATCTCTTAAGTGCTGTCATTTTTTTAATGTCATCTTTTATGCTAGAGTGTGAAAAAGCTGCCAAGTGTAGGTATGTTAGGACCAGTGAGTTGAGAGAAGTCCTAGTAAATCATGAAGTCCTGCCGTGAAGTTTAACTTGTGCTCTTAACAGCTTTACGTGGTCTCAGCTGCAAAGTAAGTGCTTTTTGCACCTTCCTGATGTGGTTGGAGTCACACGTACAACCTTCCCTGGGCTGGAACATCCTGAATTCAAGCTTTGGCAGATACTTATCTTTGTGTTATCATCGCCATTTAATCTAAATTAATTGTTTTGTGAACACGTTGCTCTAAGCACCCTTTCTTTTGTGAGCTCATGAATGGGGTCCCGTTGGAGATTAAGACACGTACATACAGGCAGTAGAGATGTAGGTTTTCCTCCAGGGGCTGAAATGTGTTTGGTGTAAATTGCCATTTGCAGGGGTGTGTGAGAAGCAGACAGGGCCGGCAGATCAGCAGGCAGTTTGCGCTTCCCCGGAGGAAGTTTGGCTGGGAGTGGCCTTGAAAAGCTGAAGTACTTTATGGCTTTAGATGTATTTAGGGCACAGTCAAGCCCTGTTCTCCTGTAGCCAGTGGAGCAAAAGGGCTGTCTTTTTTTTTCTTAAATTTACACAATTTTGTCAGCCTTTTCTGGAACTTTTTCCCCAGTTGTTTGTCCTTGGTTTTAGAGGCTCTTGTCATCATTTTTTTCTTTTCATCCTTGATATAACCTAGCTAATATTTTAGAGAGCAACCTTAATCAAGCTATTTGGGTTTTTGTATCTTCATTCCATTTTGAATAGACATCTGAATAGATACGATGGAGAGATGCACAGACCCATTCAAAGATGATAAAATGGGCCAAGGCTATTTGTGTGGTTCTCTGTATAGGAAGTAATTTGCTTGATACATATGATTACTCTTTTTTTGCCCCTGCTAGCAGGATTACTTTTATTTTCTGTACTTAATATGTGATTGACTTATAAATAAACTTATTTTTCAAGTCACTTCAGACTTAGTGTCTCGATATCTCTGTCCTTATTATGTGTGATATGATTACTTACAAGTAGGTCTAATACAACTACTGAATTACTTATATTATCAGGGATATCCTTTTTTTCCTCATTAATTCCACTTATTTTCTGTTGATGATTATACAAACCCAACTTTTACCTCAGAAAGCATTGAAGGCAAAGTGTAAAAATAAAAAACCTTTTCTCAAATCTATTTATGGAAATACTTATCAGAGATTAGTCCCAAAAGGAACTCTATTTCAAAGTATTCCATAGATACATTTGTATTTATTAACCTCCTTGTACCCCAGTAGCTCTCCTGTTAGTGCAATCCACTATTGCATTTCTCCTTCAGAACAGTTTTTTTCCCTTTCCCCTGCTATCTCTTCTGCTAACCTAATATTTTTTCCTGTGCTGTTGTACTTACACCCAGCATAACATATTTGTTTGTAAATACTTTCATTTAAAAGTGTTTGCAGTGCTTTGTTTATTATCTTGGACTTGATAACATACAGATAATCCTGTCAGTTGATATCCTTATTGCCTTAATGAAATTTCCAAACTTTCTTTTTGATTGTCAAGCTATGTTGTTTGACAAAGTCAGAATCCAGCTGTTGAGGTTATTTCAGTTGTCTCTCTGCATGTTGTCTGTATCACAACAGGTAAAAGTACCATCTTTCCAGCAGTTTTGGAAGTGCAGACAAAGTATGTCTTTGACTGAGGTGTTGTTCTATATTCAGTCACTAAAATCCAGCCTTCCCAGTGTTACAGCAATCAAGACCTTTCTTTTTCCTTGTCTAGTCCTTGTCTAAAAGGTAGATTGGCATTAATATTACAGTTTCATGTAACTGGTTTGGACTCCTACTATTTTTGAGGAGTATTTCCAGTCTTTGCCATCAACTGTATTTTCTTCACGTGCCTCTGCTCTGCTGCTTTCAAGATGGGGCAAGCGTTCCTGTAAGCAGCCAGAGAGCTATTACTTTGTCGTCCTTATCTTTCCTTATGTCCTGCCTCTTTCCTGTTGTTTCTAAATCCTAGTTTATTGACTGTTCAGGGAGGTGATGATCTGTGACTAATCTACTTTACTCATTTTTATTTTCTTGCTACTTTAAAATGTATATAAAACCAGAACTAAATATGTAATTCCTCAGTTAACTAAACTAGGAAAATTAATTCTTGTATTGATTTGCTCATATCCTGTATGCCTTTCCATTTTGACTTCCTTTTTTGGATTTTGTCTGGTATGGAAGTGTCTGTATAATGCCTTACATAGTTAAGTCCAATTTTGCCAAAGTCTTTTAAGTCTATCATAGTTACACCCTTATCTTGAGCTAGAATGTCTGTTTAGATTTTATGTCAATTCCTTTTTGTTTTCCTTTTATGCGTATGGAAGCAAATGATAAGGAAAACTTCTTATTTTCCAGATCACTTTATTTCTTGTCTTTGCACCTCAGAAGGGACGTGCATGTTTAGGTGACTAACTACAGGAATATCAAAATGCCTAATCTTGAACATCCAGCATACCCAGCAGCTGACTTGCTTCACTTGGAAAGTTTGGTGCCATGTCGAGAATCCCAGGTGTCGATGTTGCTGTCAATATTTGGAGAGGTAGTGCTTTTTGTATTCTGTGTTTGAATAGAACAAAGACACTCCGCTGTCTCAGAGGGGAGAATATAAATTTAAGGGTGTTTTTGTGATGTCATTATGAACATGCTTTGATTGCCTCTTTGTTGAGGTTTTATTTTTTGTTACCCATCTTTCACACTAGTGTTTGGCAGTAAGTTCTAGTACGTTGGAAGGTTGAAAGCTGTCTTGCAGCTGGAAGGACCTAAACAGACTTAAAGGTATTTGTGCCTTGCTCTCTCTGAAGCCAGATTTTGCCATGACTGTTCTGTCTTTGCCAGTTAGTACCAGGGAGTAAGTCTCTTCTTTCCAGACGTAAAGTTCTGGGGTAATTTTTTTCAGTGTCAGTGTAGAAATTCTATTTGGTTTTGACGTGTTAATCTAATATCTGAGTGCCTGAATTCTAAGTACATTAAATTGTTCTGATTCTTAGTAGTTTTGAGGCTGGTCATTAGAGTCAGAAATCACTGGCTTGTTAGTTGATTCTGTTACTGCTTCACAAAGCTGTGGTAAAAAGTAATGGGGATTTTTATCTGCAAACTTATAAGCAATTGATATGTGTGCTTACATTCAGTAACAAAATGGAAATTGGTATCTGTTTTCCATCTTTAACTATGGCTAAAAATAATAATAACATCAAATTACAGCATTCAAGTTTTATATATATGTTACAAGCATAGTGGCAACAACTCTTCTTAAAAGTAGATACTTAAATTCTTGATAAATGTACAGATACTCTAACCTGCATGTCTTGCACAGGACATTCATCTTGTATAAACTGAATATTGTTTTTCATTAAAAATGTCAGTTTTATTTTTGCATTCATTTTTAAGTCGATATACAAAATTGTTAGAAATGAAACCACAAAAATAAATAGCTGTTCAGAATGGAAAAAAAAAGAACAATTCAGTTATTTTCCCTGCACCTTAAAAAAAATTACATGAAACAAACAGCACCAGGACCATTAAATAAATAGATACATCAAATACTGCCTTGTGAGAGAAGAGTAAGCTTTATCATCTCCTCCTTCATACCATTTAATTCTTTTCTGTTTGGTGCTAATGAAAAGAAAGGCAATTTGTAGTGTTTGCAGAAGCTAGGGCAATGTATGGCTTGCAATTTGGGCTTGCCAAGATTTTGTTTCAGTTAGTTAACTAACTTGAATTGAGAGCCCACCGCTTTTCTGTGTGTGTTTTTGTTGTTTGTTATAGCAGTTTCACTGATAGTTACGTGATACTTGATTCTTGCAACTTACCCTCCCATCATTTCAGTGAAGATGAAACATAAAACTTGATCGTGTTGATTCCGTAATAATTGGTGTATTTTATGTTTAATGCTTCAATTTAGAAGATAACTTTTAAGAGGGAAAGTTCATTGATAAATCTTTCATCTGTTGAATGAAAAAGAAAAAGAATTGAAACAGCAACAACTTTTTTTCTCCCCTTAGCGTCAGCAGTTTAGTTTTCCATCCATCTTTATCTATGGACATACATCTAGTGGAAAGACTTATGTGATGCAAACTCTTCTAACTACCTTACAGGTAAGAATGGTCACAATGGATATTGAATTTACAATTTAAAACCATGGTTCCTCAAAACAGCCTCTACTTTCTCAAAATGGTGTGTTTTCTCAACCATTTCTGCCTTCCTGATTTTTCTCCTTCACTTAATGTGTTGTGAATGCATCACTCTTCTCACTACTGCACTTAGGATAAAATGAAGTTGTATGTACTGAGATACAATATAAACTATAATAACTTTTTAAAGATAGTTTAAAAAAGATAAAAAAGGAGGTAAATATTGTTCAGCTTGTCTCCATGACTTAGCCTGAAGTAGCTCCATTGACTCCTTGTTTTAATTTTTCCTAAAACATGTTTTAAAGTCCTTCTAAGTTGAAGGGTGTCATTACAGAAATTTTCATCTAGATCTGTTAATATCTCTGGTTTTGTCAGTCACGAAATTCAGGGATTTAAATCCAATGACAGGTGCCCACTTCATGCCTAAACCATAAATTTCCACTTGTGTGTTTCTATAGCCCTGATGCTTTTGGCTTGTCCACAGTGAACTTATCACTTATCTGCAGAACTGGGTTTTATGCAGAAACCCCATTCACTAAAAATTCTGTAGAGGGAGAAGAGTAGAAGGCAGGGGTTTATGATCCTCTTCCGTGAAGTAGCCTTTTCATGCCTTGTTCACAGCACTGTGCTGACCTCTTGCACCATATCCAAAGATGTGGCCAGACCCTGGAAAGCAGCTGGTTCCAAGCAGCAACTCTCTCTACAGAACTTCCTTGTGCCATGTATAGGTGTCTCCTATGTAGAGGTGTAGATCACATCTGAGGCACCCGGCTTTCCTTCTGCTATGGAGGTGCAGCACTTTGAATAGCTGCATTTGGTGATGTAGCCCTTTCCTTTTAATGGTGTTCAAAATCATATAAAAGCTTTTTATTACATGCTATGTGACTGGATTGCCAGCATGTACCCACACTTCCCCACATCTGCTGAATCATATGCCATATATTGTATTTTAAGTAGAAAGACTGGAATGAAGTACTTGGATTTTTTTTTTTTTTGTTATATACAAACACATTCCTCCATCCCAGTGACTGTTTTCCAGAGGTTTTAATGTTATGTGTGAAAAAGAGCATCTGCCTTACCAGAGATTATGGAGTTGTGTAGATAAGCTGTGTCTTAAAAATAGGGTTGCTAGAAAATTATCTTTTTTTGCCTTAGGTAGGTTTGACTACTGGTAATATTTTGTAGGTTATAGTGTCTTCTATTTAAAGACAAATGACCATAGATTTTCAATATTACTAAATTGATATTGATAATGTATCTCATACTCTGTTTTTTTCACTCACTCTTTGCTCTGAAAATATCTGGTTTTCTAAAAATATTCTTCACAATGATGCTGATCACATGAGTCTGATATAGAAGCTTACACTTTATCATTTGTGTGCATTGCATGCCAAAACCACTCTGAGTAATTCTGAGGAGTGTGGTCCTAGATGACATTTTTTGTAATGCAAGTTTAAGATATCTGTCTTTTCTAGACACTGTAATTTGTAATAAGCCATTTTATGATACTGTAATGTTCTTACAATTGTCTAAATTTCTTTGAACTAAATGCTATTTGGTTTTCTTTTTATGTATTGCTCACAATTTTTCGACGTAGTTAAAGGATACATTGTGTTTCAATTTTAAAGATAATTAGAAGGTATGCTGTTGCATTCGAACATTCATAAGCTCTCTCTTCAGTTTGTGATACATAGTATTTTGACTAGGTACATAGTTGATCCTTTTTTTTTTTTAACAAGTGTTTTTTTGTTTTGCCCTATATTCTGTTGGCAGGGTATGGTTTCTTTCATTCTCTCACATGGAAGAGAAAACTGTTTCTGGAGTATTTACACTGAAAGAGCCAAATACAGTTGTATCATTTTTCTTGTTCTCTTCAGCTTCCTCATGTGTTTGTGAACTGTGTGGAATACTTTACATCACGACTTCTTCTAGAAGAAATTCTCATCCAGTTGCAAAGCTCTTCTTCTGACAAAGAACAGACCTGTCCTGTGCATTGTGATACTTTGAATGACTTTGTTCGTCTGTTTAAACAAGCTGTGGCAAGTCAGGAGCTTCAAGATCAAACATTATACATTGTAAGTAATTTCATTTTAATGTCCAGTGCTATTCTTGCTAAGAGGGTGTAAGTAATTGCTATCGATAATTTGTATGTGAAATGTGTGCCTTATAGAGCAGTTTGCACAAAAGTTTGACCTCATTCAGAACCTACTGACAGATTCCTTCTGTTGGTTTACAGGCTTTAGGTGAGGTTCTCTATTTTTCCTGGTTTTAGAATTTTTTCTACACAAAAACTATATAGTATAACTAATAATGAGCATAAATTATACCATACATTTAAATTGGAGCGTCAAACCTAACCTACAAAATAGTACCAGTAGTCAAACCTACCTAAGGCAAAAAGAGATCATTTTCTAGCAACCTTGTTTTTAAGACATTGCTTATCTGCACAACTCCATAATCTCTGGTAAGACAGATGCTCTTGTAGTAGTGTTACAAAGTCTTTAACTATAGAGAGCCTATATTTGTTTTATTATTAGTAAGTCATGCTTATCTGTTTCCTTGTGAAAATAGCTTCCCAAATGAGAAAGCAGAGATGGGGAATAGGGCAGAAGGGAATATGGAGTATGCAATTGACAAGGCTTGGTTGGCTAAAATAGAGCTTAAGGATAATAACTTCCTCTGTAAAAGTGCTTTTGAGATCTTACATCCTCAGCTACACTTGTGACCCTCAGAGACAGGACCTGTAGTTTTAAAATTCAGATGGAAAAAAAAGTCTGCAGTGAAAAAAATTGATTATATGCTCAAGTGGAATAAACAGCAGATTGCAGGAAAAATAATCAGAATTTAGGTTGCAGTAATGATTGAATCAATGTAGTACTAGAACACTAGGATTTGGTTTAGGTCTTTGGGGTTTTTTTACTGTGATAATCTTAACTACATAAAGGAGTCAAAAGTTGCAGACATCTATAACAGCATTTATCATGCTGAGAGATGAACATGGAAACAAATTTCCAGAGGTCTGATGAAAGGACAACATGAAGGCTGTAGTATTAGTGATGTGTAAATGTATATATATATATTGTGGACCTGCAAAATATACAGACCAAAATTTCAGGTCAGCAGTAGGAACTAGGGGTTTTTTATAAGAGTTGAAATTGATTCTTTAAGAAACCAAGAACGTGGTTAAGATTGATTGCTGTGAGAACCATGCAGAGTCATTAAGCTCTCAATGTGCCCATACTGCTTTGGGGGTTTTTTGCAGTCAAACAAGAAGTTCATAATTATACTGCACATTCTTCATTCTGTTTCACAGGTTATAGTTAAATAAATTTTATTTCCATTTAAAAATACTTAGCCACTGAGTTAAATAACTTTATATCATGTTTAGTGGAAACTACTATCTCGTAGTTTCCTATAGGTCACAAGGTTAACAAATTTGACATACTTCATAAAAATGGAATGAAGGAAACAGTGTGCCAACACTTAAAACAGATAGAAAGTTATAAACAGACAAGTAGCTCACTGTCACAAAAGTGTATTGACATTGTTCAGCAATTCCATAAGCACAAGATTTATCTCTCTAATAACCTTCGGTGAATTTCCCAAAATACTTCTTACAGTAAAATTTTACTTTCAGGTTAGTATTTGGATTAAAAACTATTCTACTGCAGTAAAGAATTCTTCATGTATTCTGTGAAAATTGGCATCACTCAGAAAATTAGAAAGTTCTTGAACAACAGCTGTAGAAAATAAAGCATTAAATAACTACAAAGGTTGAATTGTATCATGAAAATGGTTGTTGCATATGAAGACTTAAGTATTAAATTAGTATTTCAGTTACATTCTGCATGGGAACAGACAGGAACGGGAAAATCCAGACGACATAGGTTAATAAACATGAATTGATTTATTGTAGAGCGGTTTAAATTGAGACTGATGGAAGACCAGCATGCTGCTAACATAAACTGGCAATGCTAACTTATTCTATTTCATTTCAGTAGTAAATAATGCAATCTTTCAGCTCAATTAACTCACAGTAAATTAAGATAAATGTTTACTTTCAAGCAAAGGATTCTAAATGTTTCTCTTAACCCAGGCATAGGTGCTGAATGCTTGTGATTACTTAATGAAAAATTAATTTATTCATTTTAACTACCTGAAAAATTGGAGCAGATATAACTTGTAGTCATTCATACATTTACAATATTTAGCACTTTATGGAAGTATCAAGCAAATTTTTTAATGTAAGTGAGCAGCCAGTTTTAGAAAGTATAGGCTGTTTTAAGAAATTGAAGAGTGACAAGTCTACATGGACACTAAAGAATGAGGCATAGATTTATAGACCTGGGGAAGGGGTGTTTCTGTGAACCACTTGACATTTTCCACAAGCCAGGATCACAGTGTAATTTTTCTGCTGTAAGTAGGAACTGTAGTTTGTTTCCCATTTAACTAAAAAGTGTGATCTGCTCAGGTCAAGAACATACTGCTTTGTGTTTGGGAGCTGCATGTCACTGGGTCCAATAAGCAGTATTTTATTAGTAAAAATATGTAGCCTCTCTTTGGTCTGTAGTGTAAAGCAGTCTTCATTCCTGAAGTAATTTATTACATGAACCAAATGCAGATACCAGTATAAAATCATATGTTGTAGTTTTAAATAAATTCCCAAGAAGTGTGAGATATTGATGCAGAAATAGTTTTCTCAGGTTTGTATGGTGGGATTCTGAAATAATATTTTCAGAAAATGTTTGGTTGTTCACACAAAATTCTTCTCCTTACTGTGGGCAACAGGAATGATAGCTGTTGTAAGATTTTGGTGGACAGAAGATATGTAATAGGATAGAAAATATAATTTTCTAGGGACCTATAGTTTTTATCTCAGCAGCAATAATTCAAATGATGTCATGGACTTCAGAATTTAGATTTATATTGCAAGTGGTAAGTAAGCCACAAAAGAAATGTGTTTCTACTCTCTTTTTTCATTCTATTCAAGATTTTAGGTATACTGGGAATACACACTTCTTTACCAAAGGATAACCATGCATGTCTTCATGCTTCTGTTTTAATTCTTCAGACTCCAAAATGTTATTTGCTTAAGATGTTTCTTGTTTAAGCTGTACATATGCTACATATCTGTTACTGCTATGTGGGGTTTGCATACAATAAATCCTTTAAATTTCTAGGCTGCAAACTATGGCAAGAAAAATTTCTCTCAAAATTCAGTTCAGTGAATTCCAGATGATAGCTATTTTTTTTTAAAATATCAGCTCTTATTTGTTTCTGAAAAATAATTTCATAGTGGGAAGAGAGAACTCTCCTAGAAGTAAGCATGTAGTTACAGTGCTACTGTACTATATGTACTTTAGAAATGTAAGAAGAATTTTGGGAAAAAAATTGAGGTTTCAGTGGTTGTTAAGGATATCATGACTTTGTCATGATATTCCTAACTGGACTTGAATAATAATTCTTCTTGCCATAAGGCATGAGAATGTCACTTATCTAGGGATTGTATTGTTTTTTAGATGCAGAGCTGCTTGGGCTTCCTGGAAGCAATAATCTCTCCAATTCCACTTCCAGCAGCTAAGAATTAATTTTAAGTCCATGTGAGAGTGGAAGTTGACTTTGTCTATATAATATCATTGTTTTGTTAAAAGGTTCTAGATAGAGCAGAACAGCTGAGGGAAATGGAAGCAAACATCCTGCCAGCATTTCTTAGGCTTCAAGAGTTGGTAAGTGTCTGGAAAGAAATTATTGTATGTGTCCTGCATATTGAAAGTAACTGAATGTGTGGTTTCTGTACATCCAGGCTCACAGATCAAGATAAATGATTCTTTAGATAAGAAAAGTTGCAAAATTGGCCCTCATTCCCCCAAAACAGTGGTCAAAACTAGAAAGCAAACTAGAATTTAAACATTGGGAGATTTTTATTAGACTCTTTAATTTTCTTTTTTAATTGTGGTTAATGGTATCTTATTTACAGTATCTGCTGTGTTGTAGATCCTTTGGAGGCTTGTGTCAGATATATAGCTGTCTTTTCTAGATTATTTGTCTTTTTAAGAATGAGATTTTCAGGAGACTACCAGCTGTTTAATTTGGCTGGAGCTGCACAGCTCAGCGGCTGTGAATGTGCTTTGACTTGCTAGAGAGTTTCTCACACTTCTCCTGGAATTGTGTTATGGTAAGTTTCTGATTGGAGTAATCCACTGTGTGCTTTCCTTTCTCACTTCTGAAGCATCAAAGCTTTTGCCTTGCAATAAGGAAAAATGGTACATTCTCCAAAAAAAAACTGAAGACAAAACCAGAAGTTGCTGGTACTTTGAAATGTCTGAACATGTAAATAGCTGAAATTATACTTATTATCTCAAAGCTTTTATGTGCTGCTCTTAATCTCCTGGTCACATTGATTTCTCTACTGAATGAAGACTGATTCACAGCTGTGTTCTTAATCCTGACAGCTGGTGCATTTTCTGTCTCTTTTTGTCTGTTCTGCTGGAATTCTGGACTATGCTGCTTCTGAAGCAGAAACAACCTGTTCTGCAGAGAAAGGAGGCAAACTTGGGTTTATAATTGCTGTTCAGGGATCAAAACCCCATAGACTAAGACTTAAATATTTCAGAGGAACACTCCCAAGTTCAAAAGTAACCTCCAAATAAGCTTGTCTGTTTTCTTGAATGCTGGTATTCCAGTTGCCTGAATTCTGGATTCAGGCTTTCTAAAACAGTTGTGCAGCCGGTGTTGCGGAGCAATGCTGTAGGTGCAAATCTACTGCATCTCTTCCTTTCCTGGAGTGAAAGCAGACCAGAAACTCCACTAGTAGTGAAGGATATCAGGGACTGGAGGGTTGTGGCTGAAGAATAGGTCACTGGATGCTTGATTGACCTTAAAGTTATGGTGGCAAGTACTGAAGTTCTTCATATTGGATGATCAGTCAGGAAGTGAACTGAACAGATCTTAGTACTTCTGTCAGCTGAAACATTAGTTCTGGTGGAGGAAACCAACTGAAAGAAATGCAGAAAGATACTTTCTTGTTGAAAGGGAAAAAATATTTATGTTCCATTAAAAAAAAGGAAGAAGAAACAGTAAAGATTATGGGTGGGTGCCACTTCACCAAGAAGTGGCAAACGTGAGAAAAAACAAGAAGATTCCCACTAAATTTCAGGGAAGGAAATAGCATTTAAAATTCTTTCAAGTCATTCACAGCTCATATTCACAGCACTGTCAATTCAGTCAGGTTCCTTCCTTTTGTGTTATGGAGGTGCCTCAATAGTTTTCAAATGTCTTTCTTGAAGAACCATATCTTAAAGCATCTTTTGTTATGCAGAATTTTTGGTATGGTTGCAAAAACTTTGCAAAGAATGACACTTTATCTTCACAGACAGTTTTAGCTTCATATTAAGTAGCTAATATTTTTAAGGGTGACCAAAATAAGGAATATTGCTTTTAATATGAAGCATTTTGTCACTTATTGACCAAAACATCCAAACTGAGGCAGGTCGTTTGTCAATAAAAACTTGGTTAAAAAGAATATGTTACTACAAACAGCCCCATTGTTGGTAACTAGTAAAACAGTTGGGAGAGTAAGTAATGCTACATGTTTGGTTTGGGATGTGTGTGTTTGTTTTTAAAGACCAGATTGCCTTTGAAATAAAGTACAAAATAGCTTGGTTCCAGAAGTGCTGAGATTTCTCTTTGCTTTTTATCTTTTCCTGTTTGTTCTGAAAGTCTGTGTTTAATTACTAAAGTTAAATGTTCTCTTAATTTTGGGGTGGAATCCATTTGGTATTGTGTATCACCCCACAAAACTTACATGTCAGTGAAATAGCAAGGGTTGGAGAGAAATATCATATAATTAAGAAGATTTGCAAATGTATGAGCTGCTTGATTAGGCCAGCTGAAAATCACTAGCATAGTAATAAACTGTAAATTCAATGATTTTTGTGAAACAGAAAAGTCACAGTAATAATTTTTCTCATTGATGCTCTAACATGCACTGTTATTTTGTTATTTCTCTGCCTGTCGCTCTCTCATTCAGTTTTTTCTCTTCCCTGTGTAGACTGACAGAAATGTGACAGTTGTCCTGCTCAGTGAAATAGTCTGGGAACTGTTCCGTCCAAACGTTGGGTGCTTTGAGCCATTCACCATGTATTTTCCTGATTACAGCATAGGTAAACTAATTTTTTAATCTTCTTTTTGGGGATTGTGTAACACTTTGTCAAAAGGCCATTCAAAAGTTTTTTGCATGTTTATCAGTGTGCCTTTTACAGAATCCAGAATATGTAATAGCTACTGGAATGTAAAAGCCTATATTCACACAACCTCTAAAGGTCTTGTCTTTTTACACTTGCCAGAACATCTCAAAGTAATGTTTTGATTCCATTACATTTGCTGGTTCTTCAAATCATTGTCGGTTTGGTGGTTTTTGTTGAGGTTTTTTTTAGTGATGGTTATTGTTTGTTTTTCCACAAATGTGGTCAATTTATTAAGTTGGCTTTAAACAAGCAACATTTATTTTTGTTTAAACAGGACATCTGCAGAAGATCTTGTCTCAGAATCACCCCCCAGAATATTCTGCAGATTTCTACTCTGCATATATCAATATTTTACTTGGTGTCTTCTACATGGTCTGTAGGGACCTGAAAGAACTTCGGCATCTGGTGAGATGAGCTTCTTTAGAGTTGCTGTTTTGTTTTGGGATGTCTTTTGCCAAATGAAAGTCTAGATTTATTGTTGTTCTGAAAGTCAAGATTTATTGTTGAATATGGACAAAGAGAAAATCAGAGAATATAGGATGTTTTGGGTTGGAAGGGACCTTAAAGATCTAGTTCCAACTCTCCTACCATGGGTCGGGACACCCTCCACTAGACCAGGCTGCTCAAAGCCTCATCCAGCCTGGCCTTGGAACACTTCCAGGGATGGGGCCTCCACAGTTTCTCTGGCAGCCTGTTTGTGTCTCACCATCTTCATAGTAAAAAAGCCTTCCTTATATCTAGTGTAAATTTTCCCTCTTAAGAATGTGTTAGCTTAAAATGCAGTTGCCCTAAAAATCCGTAATAAAGGTTGCAGTTGTTTTGGTGGCTGTAAAGGGCTTCCAGTGCTGTGTAGTTTTCTGGTAATACATTGAAAGTATTTGTAAAAAGGCATTTTAACCATATAATGTGATAGTAAACAAACTTAACAGGAGAAAATTAAGTTGCTTGATGGTGACCTTTGCATAAGAAAAGCTTAATAACAAATATTGTCTTATCCAATTATTATTTAAATAACTATACTGCGTACAAGGAAATTTTACAAGTTTGACGTGATCAGCGAACAAATCGGTGCTCAAGAGATGATCTGAATGTTCTGCCTGTGTTTCCCTCAGGAACATGTTGCTAAAGTTCTGCTGAACTTACTGTTAACCATACAGGTTTTGTATTTAAATGAGATTGATGGAGACAGAAATAGAAACCAGGGTCACAATTTTTGCAGACATGTACTTGAGTGGCTCTGCTTATGAGAATTTCATTAGCTTTAGATGCACTATTTGCTTGTGCAACACTATGAAAATACTTATGTGATTGGACCCTAAAATCTTAATGTGGTTGACGAGTTTCTTCGTAGAAGATAGTGACAAACACATAAAACTGAATGCAGGCTTCTGAACTCCTTAGTGTCTAATATAGACTCTAAATGTGTATGCTATTATGCATGATTATTAATAATACATTCTGGAAATTTATTAGATTTGTATATGGAAGTTACTGCATTGAGTTTTGTATATTACCACAGAGATTTATTGAGGTGCAGTAGGACAAAAAGAGAATGAAATCTGAGGACTGGTATTTTACAGAATTCTGTGTGATATTGATTTAAACATTTTAGAAGAAAGTCTAGATTATAGTGTTGTGAAAAATCTCTTAATCTTAATTTAGGTGAAAGGAGTTCATTTGCATATGGAATATGTTAGCAGGTTTTTTTGTGATTGGTTGATTTTTTAAAATAAATAATTTCTGCTTGTGTTTAAGTGTGCTGAACTTCTTCTGGAATGGAAAGTTTTACCTGAAAATGAAGGGAGTAAGAAGAGTTCATGAAAACATTTTTATTGCATTTATAATGATAAATTATTATGTTAGTTTAAAAAAAATGCAAACACACCCCCCCCGCCCCGAGTACAGTAAATAGATCTTGCTGAGCTCAAAGCCACGTAACCTGTGATAGATTACTTCTGTTTGTATTTTATGGTACAGAAATGTTGCCGTGTTTTACAGTATAATGTTTGTAAGCAAGTGGCATAATTGACTGAAAAATAATTTGTTGGTGTTGCAAAGGAATGAATTACCCTGCTAGTTATACTCTGTAGCTGGATCAGATAGATAGTAGTTTAATACATTCTATTTTTTGCTTTCTGTAGGCAGCACTCAATTTTGCTAAATACTGTGAACCAGTGGTCAGAGGGGAAGGTAAGGCTGTGTCATTAATTTGAGTGGGTGTATGAGAGAGCAGGTGCTGTTCAGTGGGTTTTGGTAAAGACTTTGCTTTGATCCTTGTGGTGTGGTGACACAGTGGTTCTCAGGTCTCAACAGCATTGCTTGTTCCAGTCACATCCAGTCATTAGCACTTGCAGCAGAAGCAGTAGGTGGTATTTGGTGGTGGTTTTATAGGAAACAAAGATGGAAATACCCTGAACATTTTCTTCCCTTCTATAAATCTTTCTCCTCACTCAACCATCAGGATTTCTGCGAAGTAGTGGGATAAGTTATTTCTCTGTCAAGGCTAAGAGCAGACAGAAAGCAAGAGGACAAGTTCTGTCAAACTGACACAGATTATCTCAGAAAAGTCATAGAGAAACAGCCTTGTGTGGCAGCATGTGCTTGCTGGATGGATGGTGGTGGTGCATGATCCTAAAGCAGCGTGTCAGAGTCAGGGTGTTAGACACTATCATGCCTGTGACTGTTCAGGTGTCAGGGATGAGTTTTAGTGTTGTATGAGTTAAACGTTTAACAAAGTTGGTTCTGGCTTGGTGCAGCAAATGAACGCGACACCCGCAAACTCTGGAAAAATATTGAACCTCATTTGAAGAAGGCAATGCAGACTGTTTATCTCCGGGAAATATCCAGGTAATTTGGAGGGCATGGGCTTGTTTGCTTTGTTGAGGTTACTGTTTTTAACAACCTTCCTCTCATTGTGTTTCATGACTAGTGCTTCTTTTTTGCTAGATGTAATCTTTTTTCCTTAATGTGCATTTCTTTCTTGCCGTACACTGTTAGAAATAGCATATCTCAGGAGGAAATTTAAACAAAATGGTATTTGTAGCATATAATGGATTCAATAAGTAAAGCAGTGGCAGCAGGTTTTGTTCTCCTTTTCACTGATGCTAGATCAGTTTTGTGTAATGTATGAAACTACCAAGCATGGGAATCCATCACCAGAATATACAGACATAGTTTAAAACACACTTTGCCATGTTTGTTATCTCAGCAGATCCTCACTGTACCAAGGATGTGTGCAAGCCTCAAAATTCTTGAGACATTACAGATTTTGAGTATCTGTGTTTCTTAGCTTTGTTTGATAGAGCTAGATTTGTTTGCTGACTGTGCTTTCTGACCCCTTATTTTCTTTTCCAAGGTCAAATTTTTTCTTACATGGAATTGACATTTTTGACAGCATTAAAATCTGGTGTCCTGTTAAAGGCTGTTTCTCTTGGTATTGTTTTAGATTCCTTGTTTACTTTGTAAGCTGCCAGACTGCTACAAAAAAGGATGGTGATGTTCGTTCACAGTGGTAATAACTGGCTTAGGTTTAATGTTCTCTCCACCTTTAAGATGAGTGATTCTGTTGTTACACCATGTAAAGAGAGATCATTCAGTATTGCTTGATTTCTTTATCTTGATAAAAACATACTGATTTCTTTCCTTTGAAGGTCATTGAGGCCATAGGGTATTCTGGTCACAACCTGAGTGTGTAGTAGAAAATGTTTTAGAGATGTGATCATTCTTTCAAAAAGAGAATTGATTTTGCTTTGTACAAGCTAGGCTTCACTGTACAATGCAGCATTTTTCTGTTTGGCTCAAATATTTATTTATATTCAATATTGATCTTCATTACACAGTCCACTCGGGATCTTCCTGATTTTTTATATTGTGTAATTGCCTGCTCTAATTAGGTTATAATAAAAGATTATGATACAAAGTAGCTTGTGAATTGTTTCCAAATAAGTAATTTCCCTCTACAGTTTTCTTTGATTATAAATTTGAGCTTGACTTGGTTTTTATTAGAAATTTCAGCTTTCTGTCTAACAGTTCTAGGATTTACTTCTGTGTACCAGTAAATGCTTGAGGAATTAAAATCACTATATCAGTTTTTCTGGCCACAGAACTATGATTACTCTGGATTTTTCTTGACTGTATAATTTATGGCAATAAAACTTTGCTATCAGCTGTTGTGCAACCTGAACTGAAAGGAAAAATGAACCTTTTTTTTCTGCCTGTAAAATAGACATTGGATAAAACCTTAACTCATTGATGAGTTGGTTTGTCATGCATTGTAATTTAAGTATTACATGAGCTCTCATTACACTGTTTTCATAAGTTTTATGGCTTATAGCTGATAAACCCTGTTCATGAAAAGCTTTAAAAAACAAGCCAAAACAGTTGCTTTGACAAACCTATCTTTTTTTAATCCCCTTGTGGTATACAAAATGATCCAAAATATAAAATTTCTAGCAATGTCATTCCTCAAGGAAAGTTTTAAAGTGAATTTTTTTGCTATTGTTTAGGAAAACACCAAACTACTTGGGGGCATTTTTCACTGACAGAGTAATCCATCTTGATGACTTCCATTGACTTCAAAATTACATTATGAAGTAATTATAGTATTTTTCTCACAAATATAAACAGTTATTAAGCAGATTATAAAGAATCAAAACTGTCAGTGTTTTTACTTTTTATCCAATTCTGCATTATTCTTGAAACTTGGAACGCTGTGGATATTTGCTTACTCATGGTGGTTGGATGGGAAGGAATAGGTATTTTATAATTAGGTCTTTTATGCCTTAATCTAACATTATTTTTTGCTTTTTTTTTTCAAATACGTAGTCTGAAGATTATTAAAACTTACATGCGAGATAGTAAGACCTTGTATTTCTAATTATTCTCTCACTAACTGTATTCTAGCCAGTGTCACAAAATTAAAACATACATATACCAAGCAGGTCGTTTTCTCTAAAAGACTAACAAATACTTCATTGTTATGTATTTGCATGATCTGTCTTTCAGCTCACAGTGGGAGCGTTTGCAGCATGATGGTGGAGAGCCTGGGCAATTGAAAGGTATCAAACACAGTAACTGTGTAGGGGCTTGTAATGTGCTTTTCAGTTTGACTTGGTCTTTGTCATCTGAGAACGCTTGAGTGGAACTACACAGACAAGGCTACCTGTTAGTATTCAGTTACAGTTCAGGGTAATCATGGTTTTTTACGAAGGTGTTCTACAGAGGACTATTTTTCCCCTATCATATATACTGGGAGTAACCTTTCCTAATATCCTTTGCAGGTAAAAGCAGTCTTCTTTGCATCAGTATTTCTTATGTAAGATGGGGTGAGGAGTGGCCTGACCCCTGGTGGTCAAACCTCTGTGTGCCAACTGGCAGAATTGTCCAGGTGGGGAGAAGAGAGTGTTATACCTGGTGTATTGCACTGGATTAGCACATTCCTAAACAAAACACCTGTCCTGTGTCCAGATTTCTTGGCAAAGAGAAATGTCAGAACTGCAAGTGTTCTCTCTGTTCTTTCCTTGAACAAGTAGAGTTTTGTTGATTTTTATGCTTTGGACAGGCTGGAAGGTCGAATCTCAATATATTTGTCAGCCTTCATTTACAATTTAGGAAGGAAAACTAAAATATTTTCCTGGTGATGTCACTTGGTCACGGTCTTTTGACCAGTTTGTAGTTTGGGAACACTTTTTTGTATTATTTATCATGACAAATAATTTCTTTAGATAAATGTAGTCATCAGACTGTTTCCTGGATTTGGTTTATGATTGGTGAATTTTCAACATTTTTGACCAAAGGAGTTTGATTCAAACTGTTTTTATTAAACTGCTTCCCAGATGATCATGAAATATTTTGCGTGATAACCCCAAGAAGGGAAACTTCATTTAAAATGCATTTTCATAGGTATATGTAGTAAGAAAAAATGTCATGTTGTTAAACAGCATTGATAGCAGCATGCTTAAAAAGAAATCCTAGTAAATAAAATTCTAACTCTAATAAAGGTATACATCATCAAATAGTTCAGTGTATGATACAATATTGGCTGACCGGAAGAATGGAGAAAAACCAGATGGTTTTGTATTAAACTAAATTATCTATCTCTTAAATGTTTATTTGGTGTTGCATTTTATAATTAGCACGCAGTACAAGAGAATCTCTTGATTGTAAATGAAACTAAAACTGCTGTTCTTTTATGCTTACATGAGAGGAAATCATGACTAGCTGTCATCTAGGATACTTCTCCTTATACTGTGGATCGTGAATCGTAACTTTTGAACGTATTTCATTCTTTGCTCTTTGTTTGCTGATATTTGTGGATTAACGCATAAGGGTGCAGGTGCTTCACAGAAAAAGAAACAAGAAACTGTTGAAGTAAAAAACTCTGAGCAATGAGGGCGTGACAGAGACCCTTTAATGGTTTCTGTAGTTAGCCAGCTGATTAAGGATAGTTTGATGATCCTATTCTTATGCATAAGCATGTAAAACAAGAGCAAGGGACTGTAAAGGTAAAAAATACAAAGTAAAAAAGAGGGGAAGCAAATATTCACTAGACTGTAGTTCTTGTGGGTTTTAATGTATGTATTTAATCTCAATTCAGTATACATGTATACAAGGAGGCAAAGTCTACTGAATCAAGTTTAAAATTTTTAAAACATTTTCTGTAGGGAATAGAACAGTGGCTAAAAATTGTCAGATGAACTATTTTTCAGAAGTGCAGCACTGCTTCTTTCTTCACCATGTCAGCCTTGTTCCTGGACAAGCTGTTTGGTGGTCTGGAGCAGTCTAAAGGTTGAGTCCTGAAAAAAATTGCCGTTTGTATTTAAATCTCTCTCTTAATCTGCCTTGTTTGCCAGAAAAATTCCATTAAATGAAAGTAGCCTAGAATTTTTTTTTTTTCAGGAAGATTTATAAATCTCTGGTGCTTCACATACAGTTGCTGACAGCCCTGAGAAGTTTCAGAATGCTGGTTTTGTTTATCTTTGTGCCATGCTTCTTGGCCCTTCCCTGGGTTTGTCTCTGTGATAATGGGACTGAGAAAGTAGCCATACTCATTTAGTTATGGCACTAGAGCAGGAGAGAAGGAAAAGGAAAAGAATGGAGGGAAGTCTAATTTGAAGTTTGTGGATGTTCAGGCTGGGTTTTGGTTAACTCATAAACTGTTTGTTTATTTTATAGGACTTTCTGCACATACCCATGTGGAACTTCCATATTACTCCAAATTTCTTCTAATAGCTGCTTACCTTGCCTCCTACAATCCTGTTAGGACAGATAAGAGATTCTTTCTTAAGGTAACAAGATTAACTTCTTAGTGCTATTTACTGGATTCCTGCATACTGAACTTCCTAGTTTAAAACTCTTCAGCTATTCATTTTGAGCTCTGTTTCTGTGTGCTTCATTTCATTTGATGAGCAGCTTTTCTGTAGATCACACACTGTGATTAGCAATGATCACCTAGTGATTATAAATGTCTAATAAACCAAACTTCCTCTTCATGTCAAATTATGCATAACACTGTTATAGCATGAGCACTGTGCTTTGCTTTTCTGAGTTGATACAGCTTTGTTATGAAAAGATTTTAGTGGAGTGACCGTAGTGTCCTTAGTTATAAGCCGCACTTAAATTCCCAAAGTAAGGTACAGACCACAACTGCCTTGGCCTTTAATGAGGTAAAATGACTTAGTGCACTGTTAGGTTATTTGTACAGTTCTAAGTTTCTAAAACAGAAACATACAAGCAGTTGCTTTTGCAGAAGATGTGGTTATGTTGGCTGGTATGTGTTGTGTTGAAGTGGTGGTAATGCATGTTTAAGGATGAATGTATTAATCATTACTACCAAATCCTGAGCTAAACATCATTTTCTGTAAGATCCTGCCATGTACAAGTTGAGGGTTTTTTTTTCTTCTTTTTTCTGCTGGGCTAAGTTGTGGTTATACTGCAGACAAGTGCTGTGGTGCTGTTGTTACTGTCTATCTCTTCCTGACCCAAGATCTTCAAGCTCCTCAAGCCTGCCTCATTGCCTCATTTTGAGTTATTAATTTGACAAGATGTAACTGGGAAGACAGATACCAGAAAAGCCATTGGGCAGTTGGGCTTTCTATGCATTTTACCAACTATTACCTATGTATTGACATATGCGTGTGTATATAAATGTATGGTATTCATGATGGATAGGTGTAACCAATTAAAGAAAATGAGGGCAGGACAAATTTGTAAAAATACTATTTTCTTCCCTCTTCCAAAAAAAAAATCATAGATACGCGTTTTGAGAAGTCACTGCAGTTCCTAATGATAATATGCTAGTATGTTTTCAGTTTAAACTCTGGTATGATCTTACTGAAAGCTGTAGGTGTTTCACCCTTCTATTTAGTCCTTTCCTGCATGGAGGGTTGCTTGTAGTAAGTGTAGATAGGCAACTTTTCTTTATGGGCAAGCCTTGTTCTTTGCACTTGGCTGGAGCATTTTCTTTGTTAGAGATTTATTTGCTGAAGAAGTGTTTCTACACAGAAATGGGAAAGTGTGCAAGAGCCAAGTCTGTAGAGTGTTATCAAAATGTGCCACATCTTCCTTGTGTTCACTGAGCAACCTTTTCAACTTAATTATTTTCCTTTCTCCTTTTAGTATCTCTGACTGAGTTTCCACTCTTGCCCATGAACTGTACTAAACTTTTGTACAATAAACACGAATTTCTACGGTTTTTGAAGCAGGGACCATGAAGCTATTTCTATCAGTGCTATCAGATATTTTTCCCAATAACAGGTGAAGCAGAAGTCACCATTTTTCCTGCATGTCATATGACATCAGTTAGTCCTTCATCAGGTCTAAAACTGAACTTCAGAAATAGCTGCATCTCAAAGCCCAACAAAACCAACACTTTTGGGGGGATTTCAAGCTGAGTGTTTTTATGAGTCATGTGAACAGTGAAAATAGAATCTAATTTTTATCAGGTTTGTAATGAGATTCAGAATAGATCACAGAAAAGTATCTTCTGGAGTGATTTAGCTAAGGACTAGTAGAAGCAAAAGGGATGCAAATAGAAGATGGTAATTGAGCTGCTCATCTGCACTACTCTATAGATGCTAGGCTGTACTACAGCTAAAAATAAAGTCACAGCTTGGGGCAGCCTGGAATGCTAACAGCCTGACAGAGCAGGGGAGTGATAATTCGTACCACTGCTGTTAGTTCTGTGAAAATTCAAGAGCTTTGCAGTAGATTAAGAGAAAAATATGAAGCTGGTTTGGAAGGAAGTCTTTAAAACAAGAAAGAATAGTAATATATATGAAGTATATATGAAATCTTAAATAGAAAACAGCATTAAAAACTAATTGAAAATTAGCTCTTAATTTCATGGGTTTTTGTGCTTGCACAGAAGTAGGGCACCATACATACTCCACGGAGATCCCAGCGTAACCTGTAAAATGCATGAATGCAGTTTGTTGTGATCCATCCCAAGCATGCTGTGTAACCTCAGGCTTGACTGCTTTCCCCTCTGAAAGGTCATGGTTATCACTGCAGTCATTTTTGCAAAGGCATGATAAAATGATTACTTTGTTGTCTCTAACTGTGTCTAATATGGATTAACAAAATTAACTGGCTGTTTGAACCAGACAAACCATGTGAACTGAACCTAAGCCCTGTCTAATATTTAGCTCTTCAGAAGTCAGTCAAGAAAAGCCACATTTACTAAGATAATTTTGACGTGGCTGAGTATTGAGGGGCGCAAATACTAAGTACAAGATTTTAAACATTATAATGAAAAAATAATTCCTTTGAGTTATTTTTTTTCCCTGATTCATTGAGCATGCTTATAAGGTATATACTTCTCTGGGCTGTGGAAAAATTCATAAGGTGGTATTTTGAGAAATAGCACTTAACTATGTTTAAAAAATATTACATCTCTCCTCTAATTTTACATCACTTACACCTCATCCTTCATGTCTCTCTTGGGTTTTTTTGTTACTTTTTTAACCCATTCATTTCTAATGCTGTTCACTATATTTCTGCCCTTGTCTTGCCCTCACATTTTCAGCTGAGATCCAAGAGCATTTGATTATTTTGTTTCGATAGTCCTTCCTAAGACAATTTTTAAAAGGTGCAGCTTTAAATTATGTTTGTTTCTTCAACACCCACCCCTACCCCTTCTTCCTCCCGTCCTCCTTCCTTTAGTCATTTAGCTCAAGAACCTTGAACTACCTTTGTATTGTATTGATTAAATTCCTGGTTGTCATTCTGCCAACTTGCGTACCATCCAAATTCTAAAATAGGATCATTAAAAGGTGAAAATTCTGGTGGATTTTATACATAGATACATTTTAGAAATTACGATAGTCATCATCTGTCTTTTTCATTAGATGATTGAGGATATGAGGAGGATGAAATCATGAAGTCATATTAAAAACAACCTCTACCTACTACCTCTTTTCATTAGTTCTTGAGTAGATTTAAAAAAAAAACAACTTATGCATGTCATCAGAAAATATTAGCATGTTGTGTTTTGGCTTTGCACCACTTGGGACAAGGTGAAGCAAGAAGTAAGGCAAGTGTAATTTTAGGGCTTATAGTAAGAATGATTGGTAGTAACATCAAAGGCGGATACTGGAAGTGTAGTAAAGAAGTAGACCTAGGATAACATACTTCCATGTGTAGTGTATGTATAGTCTTTGTTGACTGTTTTAATTATCTTTGCTCTTGTCTGTTGTTTGCAGCATCATGGGAAAATTAGAAAGACCAACTTCATGAAGAAGCATGAGAAGGTATGTATTTTATCTTTCTAAGCTGAGCTTGGCAGCAAGCATTTTCTTTCTGCTGTACTTGTGAGTTTGTATTTAATTTTGTGTCATTGATTACTGTAGAAACAGCGGAATTGCAGAAATAACAATTTTTGGTGCACTTGTTTTGTATGATACAAATTTCTGTGAGATACAGACATTTTTATTTTATTGAAACGAACATAAAATTGTCTCCGAAAGCCATATTTTTGTGTACAACAAAGTGTGTTTAATAAAGCTAGTTAAAAGGACATCATAAGTGGAGTAGCCAAGTATCAGCATTTCTCTCAAAAAATAATTTTATATTCCTTAAAGAATTTTTATAGAAAGAATTCTATAGTGAGGGAAATTGAAATATAGAGATGAAGAATTACAGCTGTAGTGTTACAAATACTCATTTGTTTCAGTTGTTGTGACAGTTTATATCCATATACCTTTGCTCAGAGAAGCTTGTCTAAAGACTGATTTACCGATCAGATTCACCTAACTCTCATGGGTGCCTGCATCTAAACCAGTTTATAGCCCGTGCAGAGCCAGTTGATGCAGTCACTGGAGTGTAGGGTGTAATTTGGCTCACACTGAAGTAGGTTCTACCTTCAGGCAGATAAATTGCACCACAAATTGTATTGATTACATTTCTACTGGCTATAATGGGAACTGAGGAAACTGGTTTGGCTGTCAGTACCTGCTTGGCAGGAAGCTGACATTAAATGAAATAAATCCTTCCTTAAAAGTTTAGGCACAGCAAGACTAAAAATCTATTTTGTGATTCTTAACTGTGTCAGTTCAGAGGCTATGGGGTTTTTTAAATTAGAACAAATGAATCTTGTGAATGAGGAGAAGAAACTGACTTACCATTCTGTTAATTGCCCTCTTGCTGATAAAAGCAGAATTTGTTGGGTTTCTTTGAATGGTTGTCCTGGAGCAATGCTTTTCCAGTTTAGTGGCAAGTGAGAGATCTTTTTGGTGAAGCTGTTTTTGCAGGAGTGAACTTTTTCAGATATCAGTCTGTCAGAAGATCAAATGTGTTGGTGTGTTTCTTATTGGAAATGAGTTTATCTTGTATATCTGCTTCAGCTTCTGTCTAGGATTTGTTTTGTATCAGAATTTACAGCTTACAGCTGAACATGCTTCATTTGTATAGCAGCCAGAGAAGTTTGGAAATGCTTTCTGCATTACAAAAAAAGGGAGAGGTATCGATCAGTCTTCAAGGATATGCTAAAATGGTTGAAAATTCAGTTAGTTGAGGTTAAGGAGTTTCTTTTTGTGCAGATAATTGAGTTTGGGTTAAGCTTTTACTCTTTAAAGACCACTTGGGGTTCTCATTCTTGTTCGTGAGTGACGTTCTGGAATGTGAATACACGGCTTGCAGTTGTGGGGTGGTGAAAGACTTAGGCCAGGTAAACAAGAGAGAACATGAAACTGGCACTGCAGATAAAAAGCAGGAGCACACACAGTGGCATCTGAGGAAAAGTCTTTTTGACCAATGGATTTATTGCCTAGGTGGAAAGGTGATAGAGGACATACAGAGTTGACTTGATGGCTATAAAACTTTTTGACCAGGCTTTCTGACTCTGGGAGTTATCTTTGTTTTTGAGAGATGTTAAGTCCCTTGCATTTTTATAAATACTATCCTATGTAGCATTCTGCCTTATCTCCTTGCAGAAGATCTGTAAAATTCTAATTCTTTGCCATGTTATGTTTGAAGGAATTTCTAAACCATTGTTATTCTTCCAAGAATTTGTTCTCTTAGAATTAAAATTAACTCTTCTGCTTTTTCTAGAGGGAAACATTTCTTTTAGATAATTCGAAAGTTTCAAACAGTATTCTGTCTAAATAGAGAGTAAGAAATTTCTGAAGTAACTGTGTATACTAAACAGAGCTTCAGAGATTGCTCCATGCTAACTGCATTTGCTAGCTGCTTGGAGTGCACTGATTTTAATTAGTCTGTTTGTTGACAGTAAAGAATATGCTTTACAGAACTGGCATGTGTAGAAGCAGAAGGGCAGGTGATTGTACAGTTCATAACTTACACCACATCTGCATTCTGACTGAGGATGCCATACTAAAGTCTTGACTATGTGTTTCCATGATTCTTCACCCTGCTTGCTTTGTTAGCCAAGAGGTAACTTTGGGGACACCTCCTGGATTTGAAAAGTTAAAACATGTATTGGAAATACTTTTTGGTTTTGCTGAAGAGATGAGTGCTTGTGTTTTACTGATGACTCTAATGCCACAGAGGTGCTGGTGGTATATTTGAGGTATTCTTTCCAAGAAGCATGTTGAAACAAACTTTCCCTTGAAAATCCTCTTTAATCTTGGCTGCTCTGCTAGTAAGAATAAATCAATGTACACTACAAAAAAGGCAACTGGATGGCAAAGTAGAGAACTAAATACAAACTTAAAATAAAATAAGTATTTCCCTTGTAAGAACTTTTGAAAGTGTGGGTCATAAATCTCTGTAGTCCTAACTGTGCTGCCCGAGTTGGAATACTGCCCAGTTCTGCCTTATAAACTGTACATCTCCTTTTTGTAGAATCGGTTATTTTGAAAATGCTTAGCATTGAACAATCAGGACTTTGTATTTCTTTGAATTCAAGTGAATGCAATGTTACTATATACAATAATCTGTAATGCCTTAAAAGGCCATCCTTGTCAGCTGAGGTGTGAGGTATGTAGGGTGCAAAAGAGCTCTGTAGATGTGAAGTTGAATAAATATGCTGTGTTCTGATAACGCAGGTGTCTGTAGCTGGCTGGTAGCTTATTATACAGCAGCTTTTACCATCCAAGAAGCTGACCTTGGACTCAGCCATCTGAACTCTTTATTTTAGTCAACTAAACCTGTGAGAGGCATGTGCACTCTGAGTCTTACACTCAGCGCTCTTTGTGTTGCCTCTGGAATACTCTGTCCAGTTTTGTCCTCCTTCTTTGGAAGAAATCTTTAAGCTCCCTACCTACACAAGCCATTTTGTGATTCTTTGAATGCCGTAAAACAGCCTTTCCTCTTTATTCCTTAGATTGGACAAGGTCATTAAATAAGACAAGTAAATGTATAAATCTAGTGACAGGAAATTTGGCATAAGATCCTCTGTTACACCTCAAAAATGGTCCTGTTTATTATGCAGTTTGAACAGTTGCCATGTTAAAGAAATCTTTTTGTCTGTATCATTTTCTTGGTCAATAAGCATGTATTCAGTGTTTTCTATAACATGTAAGTAGGCTGTATGAAAGACTGTTGTGAATCACAGTGCCTCCCCAGAGGCCAAAAATATGAGAATAACATCATGTGGTACTCCAGGAAAGGCCTACTGGATTAAAAAGTGTTGTTTCTGTTGCAGACCAGCAATCACCTCCTTGGGCCAAAGCCATTTCCCCTGGACAGATTGTTAGCAATATTATATAGTATTGTGGACAACAGAGTTGCTCCAACTGCAAATATATTTTCCCAGGTGAGTGTGTATTTACTTTTTTAATTTGTTTTTTAGTGTCTGGAATTCACAAAGTTTTAATTTTTTTTTTTAAGTCATCATTCTAATTAAATGTAATGAGAAAACAACCATAACAGGTAATTTAAATTGAAGGCTCAGAGTAATATTTATCTGTATTACTAGCTGTGAATCCATCTGTGTACTTCATCTATGTAGTGGTCTGAAATCTGCTAATAGCTAACTTTTCCCTGATCCTAGTCTGTGGTCTGTGCTGATCAGTTCTTGGTTTCTCACTGAAGTCTGTAAGCCCATTTGCATTTTGGGTTAGGTGCATAAATGTTCACTGTCCAACGGCCAAAATTAGTCACCTTGTAACACATGGTGCAAAAATGTAGTAGTGAAGAAGAAGCAGAGGGAATAAGGTATTGACAGGTGAACAATGTTTGCTGAGGTACATGTACCTACTGTTTTTCATTTGAACAAAATTTAAGTCTTGCAGAGAAGAGTAAAAGTATCCTGTTTCACTAGATGGCAGCATAACTATAGAACTGAGTGGAATTAAGTAAATCTTGTATTTTCTCTAGAGCTCTGGGTTTTTTCAAGTGTATATTGACCAATTCTGTATAGGTAAACATGATTTTCTACTATCAACCTGATTCTTAGATATCATTTCCACCTTAGAAATTCTCAATTTCTTCCTGCTTTCCAGTTGTACTTAGCTTTGATTTATTGAAATGTTTTACACCTTTCCTTGGTATCAAATTTGACCAAGTAGTACTTGAATTTGTTGTCTGCATTAATAACGCGGTGTGGTTTGGTTGGTGGTGATGCCGCCGCGTTATTCCGAGAAGCGTCCCTGGCAGGGGATGGCCCCGGCGGTGCCGTGCAGCGCCAGCAAGCCGACATTCACACCCGTGCCGATGGAGGCACGAAAGCGCGCACTCACACTAAGCTGGATAGCTCACTCATAACCAGAGACAAAGAGTCCGGAGGGCTCCCTCGTGTAGAATTCCGAGGTGGTTTATTGTCCCTCCTCGAAGGGGTCCATGGACAAGAGAGACCAAACAGGGCTGTGACAAACTTATATAGGGGAGTGGAGAGGGGGCAGGCAGAGCACCAGTAACCAATGACTTGGGGGCACAGGGGCAGAGGGAAGGAGGGGTTACAACCTTTTAAGGGGTAACGAGGATGTATGGAACGGGCCAATCAAGCAGTCCAGACCTGCCTAGAACCACACAGCCTGATGGAGGAGACTTTTCACCCTGAGAAAAGGGGTGATCTCAGACCTCAGAGCTGGCCCACCAGCAGGCCTCGGTTGTGTTGGAGCTCTTAGGCTCCTTGTCTTCCACTGCTGCTGGCTCAGCCACCGCAGCACATTAATGTAAAGTTCTTGGAACATACGTGTTTGTTTGTAGGATGTTAGCTTTGTATTCTCTTATTTTTGGCTATCAAAAGCATTTTGGTATACACTAGATGTGAATGTATTATATAACAGTATTTTACAGTATATTTTCAAAATTAGTATAGTTGCATATTTAACAGGCATCCCAGGTAAGAGAACAAATGTTATTATTCCAGTGTTCAGTTAAGTAGTACTGAAGATGTAATTTGGACATGGTATAGTTCTACCTCAGACTAAATTAAAGAATGAACAAGTTCAAAGAAATGCTTCATTCTAATTCAGAGTTTGCACTAGGTGGCAGTGTTATCAAAGAATAGTTGTAATTCTTTATTTTCTGAATATCTGGAGATTAAGCTATAAAATTATAAAAATAATGTATTTAATCTTAACTGGATTAGGGCCGAGAACTTAAATATGTTTATACAAAAATTAACTTTTATAAATTATTTAAGAATATTTTTAGTTATAAAGCAATTTTTACATTAAATTTTAATTAAAAATATTGAAATGTCCAGTGCAAAGTAATATAAAATACAACAGAACTTAAAATAGGTTTGAAAAGTTGTTTAAGCTAGGCATAATATTTAATTGCTTTTTTTTTCTTGAATAGTTTAAAACAATTTGCATTTCACTGGTTTTTGTTATTAGTTGTTCTGTAAATATATTTTTCAAACAAAGTAAATATTTAGGAGCTGGCTTATCCTTCGCAATATTGATACATTTTACTGTTAGATAACAGAGTCTTTAATTTTCTTGTTTGTGTGTACAGTATGGAAATCATTATAAAATTGTACAGAAGTTTAAAATGTTGTAACTCAAATATTTGGCTTCTTAACTGATTCACGATTAATTTTTTGTGCTCTTTAATTTGTAAACTAAAAGGCTGTACATGAACCAAATGCATGTTAATTCTCCCCATGTACTGTCAGAAAATAGCATGCCTTAGCTTTAAAGTTGATCAACAATCACAGTCAAGATTCAAGAAGGACTAGCAGCTGCTTTAAGATCTGTCACTTGCTGATTTCATGATATTTCTTATTGCTTCTTGTTTTTCTGTATAATTTCTATTCACATGAAAATTTTGGTTATTAGCTTTTCAAAAGTGAAACTTTTATGCTAATGAGCAGCAGAATTTCATTTTTCCTTTTAATGGTAGGTTTTATTGAAAATGTTTCATTTTTTTAAATAGAATTTCAACTTAAAATTTGAATCTTAATCTTTTGCCTTTTAATACTCCTTAAAATGGTGTCATACTTTTTTTCAAACAAGGAGATAGCATGTTTGTTTTACAAGTGTGATCTTTGCAACCAATACAAAACTAAACTTCTACTGTAACTTCTTGCTGTAATTAGGTTACAGGAGAAAGAATTGGGCCCATTCATTTTTGGTTTTCCTCACTAACTAGTACAAGAGAATAGCACCAGGGCGGAAGAAAAGTGCTTCTTTCTTCTGCAAATGAAAATTTTTTTCAGTTACCCCCTTAAAATTTCTCTTGGGTTTGTGCTCTTTTTAATCAAACTTTTCACACATCCAGTGAGGATTTTTTGAGAGAAAGTTAATGTAAGGTTTGGTCGTTTTAATTATAGCTTCTTGATCTCAGTACATACATGAATTGTCTGTATTCATTTGAGAAGTTTTCAGTGCTCATTTTTCTCCAGAACATTCACTGTTTTTCTTACTAATTGGTCATGATACTGTTTTTTAACACATTGTGTATTAGTATAAGAGGTCACTGAGTTTGTTTAAATTTATATGCTTATTTTTTAAATCAAGAGGCTGGAGGTTAGAGAACTATTGATTTCTGCAGCCGTTTGAGAGGATGAGATCTTAAAATGGTTTTCTTCAGATACAGTTTTGTGTAATATTTTAACAGAGTGAAGATAATATTGCCGTCACCAGTGGGCAGTACATTCTGTGCTGGGACAGAACTTGCAGAGTTGATGGTCTCTTTGGATATATGGCTGAGCATGTGGCTGAAGTGTCTTAAAATATAAAACATGGTGAAAATGGTGAAAAGATGCAAATGCACTTTCACACAGTGCTAAAAACGGTGTGACTCTGGGGTGTGCAGTCCGCATCCTACAACAACAGAGAAGTCTTAGAGTTTTCTTACTTGGTACGGCAGGAACAACCAGGAGTATTATTTGTGTGCCCATATGGACCCACTGAATATAGTGCAGAATAGGAAATATTCATTGTGTCCAAGAGCAATTACAACAAAATGGAGGCATACAAAGAAACTTTATAAAGCCTCCTGAAAGCACATTCTGCAAAGGTTCTGAGAGTCTATTCAGTTCTGGTTTGTGTAAGAGTGGCATTTCCTTTTAGGCTTCCCACAGAAAATAGAAAGACAGAAACACAACATAATGCTCTTCGTAAAATGTGCCTTAGTATAGGACACAAATGAATTTATGCACAAAGCATTGGGCAAGAATTATCAGCACCAATTTAATTTAAATGAGGTCATTTTACATTGAAGAGCACAAGGGCTGTTCTTATCACAATCAGTAAGCAAGTAGATATTGTTGTTATGGTTTACAAGCCAAAATTAACCAATGCTTTTTCCTCTACCAAACTCATTCAGTAATTGCTTCTTTGAGTCAATTCAGTTCTCCTGACCATTTTTCATTTTCTAGACATTTTATCTTGCTTTTGCTTTCTTGTGAAATAGCTTTTCATAAAGAGGATTGATAAGATCTACTTGTAGTTTTGAGCTATGATGTTATCTAAGGTAAAATGGAATGAAGCCCTTTGTCTTGCATATTTTTGCATTTTTTATTTCTAGTAACACATCCCTGAATATTTGGAAAAACATCTATGCAGAGAGGTTTGATAACTTCTCAGGGTATATAATAGCTGAAAATTACCAAATAGGTAACTAATCAGTAACCTCAGTTCTGTTTGCAGTTTTACTCTAATGCATTAAAGTTGGGTCATCCCAGGTTTGGTTTTTATGTTACTCATTATATTTGGCAAATATTTTCAGATAGTTGTGTAGTTAGAATTTACTTCTGACTATAGTGCATTTGCAGTCAGAGATTCCTGGGAAGGCTGTTTATGAGCATATGGAGACACATCAGGTATCTTACACATCATAGTCTGTATTTCATTTATTAGACATTTTTTATTTCTTTGATACTGGATCTAAGAAAAGCATTTGAATTTTCTTTAGAGTATCACAAATTTGTAAAACTAATTTAGTTATAAATGTGTAAGAATTTGCAATGAAGGTTAACAAACCTTAATTTTTTCAATCTGTCATAAAGGTAAATAACATTGCAAATTGTTGTCCACAGAGTAAGAACTTTTTATCTGAAGTTAGAATAAATGCAGATATGAGATTTAGAGTAGTATGTTAAGTGCCAATATGATATGGGTCTATTAGAAATACACAAACCACTGATGCACATAACATAGTTCCAGCTGGAGGGAGCCAGAGGAATGTAGTTTTCTGTAATTAAGGGAGGAAAAAAGTGCCCTTTCTTGGAGTGTAAAAATCGGAGATATTTGTTTTCTTTTTTCCTTGCTTTCTGTCTGCCTTACATTAATAGAATAAGGAATATCTAATATTCTGTATATAAACTGGAACAGCATGAGGCAATTTACCTGCAAGGTTTCTTTGTCCCTGTTGTGTTGGAAGTATGCTTTATGACTTTTTTTTCAGATGACAATTTGATGTTTAAACTGCCCCTTTTTTTTGTAAATTGACAGCTGTGGTAAAATTTCAGTTGCAAGATTGGAACGATGCCTGGTTTTGTTATCTACTTGATTTTTATTATGGCTTATATATGTCATAGCCTTTCTGGACACCAGGTATCCACATCCTGATTATAGTTCTAACTCTGTTACTGCATTGTTAGATTCCCTTGATGTAGCAATTTAATAAAGAGGAATTTGATTCTATGATTCTATAGTTCTGTGATTCGATTCTATGAATACTGTCAACACTTTTTTTCAAATGGAAAACACTCCTAATCGCTTCTACAAGCTCGGATTGTGTTAATGTTTAAAAATACGAAGTTTTTCATTCCACATTTGACAGCTCTTGACAGAATAAGAGTTACTCATTTTTGCTAGATCAGCTGTATTGTGTTCCAGCTTTCCTTGCTGTTACAGGGACTGCTCATAGGAACATTCTGCATCTGGCTTTAATGCTATTCTTTAACACTAATAGAATACTCTCCATTTTAAAAGTGAGCAGGTAGGTGAATTTCTACACAAAAAAAGTCTGGTTTAAAATGTGTGTTGTTCTACACTGTTCTGTAAGAGGCCTTACTATGATGCAGAACAAAGATAAGTGGAGCCATTCTTATTTTACAATATGTAAGAAATACAGAACGTGTTCTTGTGCTGGGTGTATATCAGTAAGTAGATTAATTTTTTTGGTTTTTTAAATAAGCAAAATGCTGGAAAAATGAAAGTTCCTGCTGATTCTGTTAAACCATGTTTCTTTGCTTCCCCATTACTGTGTAATTCCCTAAGTGTTGTGCTTGTCCTTCTTTTGGATAAATGGATAGAGTCAGTGCTAAAATTTTACCTGAAATAATTGAGAAGTTCATAGCAGACATTAGCTTCATAAGTGTGGGAGGTGACTTTGGAAGAATATATTTCTATCCTGCTCTCAGATGAACTTAGAATTTAGACCTTGATGACCAAAGGTTATATTGCAGTGAGATTTCTTGTTTTCTGGTTGAATGTTTCAAAAAAAAAAGCTTTTTATCTCACAGATAATACTGCAAACCAATTCAAGACATAATTGAAACATATCATGCATCGGATTTTGGAGAGTGTCTTTGGTTTATACACCCATAGGTGGTACTAAGACTCGGTAGATTTGAATAGTTGTGTACAAAAATGTTGATATGTTTGAATAATTATTTTATATGTTGTTGAAAGGTGGAATTATTAAGTAGTGAATATTCAGAAGGGAGATGACTGTGAAAGTTACGTTTCTCTTGGAGTTGATTGTGTATGTAGATTTTCTCAAATTTTGTTTCTGGAATATAAGCAAATATATTCTCATGTATTTCCCTATTTTATCACTTCTTGAGTTTTAAACTTTAATTACAAGAGAGGATGTCATCAGCCTCTGCTTCTGTCCTGTTGCTTTAACTTGAAAATGGCTGTTTGCATTTCACTGTCCTCTTGCTTCAGAGGAAGGTACATAAAATTGCACAGCTTAATCCATTCTGACCACAGGAGCTGTCTGCTCTGGAATGATCCTGCTATAATTCCATACAGGGGGAAGCATTTACTCTTGCAAAAAAATTTGAACTATATGGAAAAAGGTCTTAAAAGCTTATTTTTGAATTTTTTTTTTTCTTCATGAGAACTATTTAGAATTATGGTATACCTCTCCATCTGGTCAGTCAGAAGATCTTTAGAGTTCCCCCATGACAGGAATTATCAAATATAAACTATAGACTCTGGGCTTATCTCATTCTCATTACTGGTGTAAATAAACTTCCCCTCCTCTTTCAGTGTGTAGTGAAGATACATAAGACACATCTTGCCAGCACAGAATATCTGTTAGTCTTCTATAATGTCATACATCTCACACAGCATTCATATATAATCTGTATATCCCTGCATGTTTACTGTCCAAGTGGTTTGTGGTGCAGCCTTTTGATCCTGTGACTTCATGGTTGCCCATACCTAAAAGATTATTTTTGTATTGTTAGAACATATTTTTTAGCTGTTGGCAGTTTGTACCTGTGGGTTTTTTTCAGACAATTTTATATGATTACTGTTGTAGTTCATCCTAACTGGTTTTGATCCTGTATCCTTTTATAGGTATATTATGCATATGACACGTTTTATTTTCCTGGATCTGCCTATTGGTTAGAAAGTGCAGTAATCTATTGATCTCATTGTACTGAATTGTATTGATCTCAGTACTTTGTTGATTTTCTGTAGGTTTGGGAAGATGGTGATAAGAGGTAATAAATAACTCCCATTTTCTCATTTTCTGTTATTGGTTACTGGACTAATCTGGCAGAAATTCATGAGCTGAAATGGGAACTTAATGTGATGCACAGCATGGTGACATAGTTAGCACTTTAGCACCGACTATGGCAGCTTGAGAGAGCCTGCTGTTAAGCAAAAAGAAAGGAGAAAACATTACTTTTAACCAAATAGCTGACTCTATTTTTTTTTTTCCAACTCTGAGCATAACTGTGAATAAAAATAACAGTATTCTTACTTCAAGTAGTACTTTCTAATTAAAATTGTGAAGAGACTGGTGTGCGTGATTCCTTCTAATTTTAATTGATACAGAAAAGATCTTTTAGAAGAACTAATAGTGTTTTACCTATGTTATGTTGTTTGACCTAATTTGATTTTATTTTCGTTTTTAGAGGTATATTGATAATACAGCTTTACAATTCCTTAGGAGGCTTTCTTAATCAAATTCTATTCTATTCTATTTGAATTCTTTCTTTACACTAATTTAAAGTAGAAAACTTACCTTATTTCTGTGAAGAGGTTTTAGTAATAGGTCCCAGCTTGGCACTTAATCTGTGTCTTAAAAACAGTGTATTGAAGAAGACAAATTGTTGTAAATTATTGAAAACTAGTTTTATGGAAGAAATTTTGGTTATGACAAGGGAAAGACTATTGAGAGGGAAGGAGGAGTGAGGACTTCAGATGAGATGAAGTTTATCAGGAAGATAAAGAGAATTCCTAAATGTCTAGAACAGTTTACTGATTTCTAAACTTCCTTGCTTTTTGATCTTAGTTTTTTATTTGTGTAGCATGTCCCTAAGAATTTGCTGACCAGGAAGTAGCTATGTTTAAGGCTTTGTAAAATCAATTTACAATAAATTCGTACTTTTCAATATATAATCAAATAGAAATTGTGATTGAGATAGCTATGTAAGTTTGCTACGTAGTGATGAAGAGTTTATATACTCTGTTAATAACTTTCACAAAGTATTCTTGTGGCCCTGTGAACATAATGTTATATATTCCCTTGTGCCTTTCACATGTCTTAGATTGCATGCTATATAACATAGGGAATGTGTTGCATCAGCCAACAGTTTCTTTAACTTCTGTTCTCTCGGCACATTATTTGTAAACAGTATTTGAAGCTTCAAATCTTAACTTATCTATGAAAATGTGTTAGTGTATCAAAGAAGTAAATACAAATACATGAAAGACAAAACAGAGTTTTCCTCCTTCCAAACTCTCTCCTTTCCATCCCTTTCTTTACACACTTACTTAGAAATTGGTTTCATGTACTTACTGGAAGGAACATCGTTTTATACTCTAGGAACAAATTTGTGCTGTGTTTACATCAAGCAGTTGCAGCTGAAGCTTGTTAGTGATTGCCTCCCCAATTAAAAGAAATTCTTCACTGTGGTACATGAACTCCTATTGTTTGGAGATAAATAATCGGCTCATCCCCTCTTTAGGGAAGAACAAAGAACATAATAGTACATCTGGTTCATGTGTTAAGACAGCAAAGATTAATTAAGCAAGTACTGCACAACCTCTCTTGATAATATATATATCTAAAACCAGCCTGTATATTACAAGTTTTTTAATCACTTTGCTTTAACCATTTAGTGTATACAGAAAGTCTATTCGAGAATCACCAGCTTTTCATGGAAGTAAGATAGGACACAATACTGAGATAAAGCAAATTAGGGCATTAGGATAGAATTCATTAGTTCTTTCTCAAATTTCTTGTTTTAAGATGATATGCCTAGAAAGATATGATTAAAGACTAAAAAGAACCTTTCAAGCCCTCAGGTGACCTCATTAACACTCTTTATAAATTTTATCTTTCTTAGAAGTAATTTGGCTGTTTTCTCTCACCATTTGCCCCTGTTTGGGGCAAAGAGCCATCTCTTTATTGAGGGTTTGTGTAGAACCTGGTTAGTTGAAATACAATTTTGAAAACTAGAAATAACTCTTGTGGTTAAACAGTTACATTGAGTGCCCTGTTTCTTCACATCCCTGGTAACTAGAACTAATGTCTAATTCCAGCTGAGAGGCTACTGAAGGCCAATTTTACCTGCTGTACTTTTTGCTGTCATTGTCTTTCAGCCAAAATAGCTTTACTAGCTCCTTGGTGTTCACTTCAGTGAGTTGTAAGGACACAGATATCCCGTCAAGATCTTCATTTGACAATCCTTTGATTGTTTAATGTCTTTTACTTCCCTGCACATGCAGTAATGAATTCAATTGCAACTTCAGTAGCAAGAAAGATGGTTCAGAAGCACTGGTCGAAGAGTTGGCTATAATGTTACATTCCTTTTATTGATGTGTTCCTTGGACTGGTTCTTATATGGTTTCTTGTCCTCCTGTCCCTGCTTAATGTCCTCTTACTTCTCCCTACCTACAGTTTGTTCTCCGTAGGTATTTATACCTCACCTGTCACTCCAATACAAATGATTTTCCTGTATCACATGTGAAATAAATTTGTACCATTGTATCTGTACCGGGGACCCCTTCCATTTTTTTAATGAGATTGAAAAGTCCTGAGACTGTGCACATGAACAATGTTAGAGCATAGGGTAGCAAAATGGTACATTAAAGAATATGTTGGATCACTTTGGTGAATGTTTGTACTGTTTTCTGCCCTGCCAGCTGCAGTCAGTTCTAGCTACTGACTTTGTACTTGACACCCCTCCTCCCCTAAAGACCCTCTGCTGCTGGCTGTGTTCATTTGATAGCAGATAGTGGGGCTTGCCACAGTATCTTGGACAAAAGAAGCAGCTGCATTACAGTTAATTTGAAAGAGAGGATTTCAAAATATGAAGCTTGTTCACAAAAGAATGCCTCTTGGTAGATGAGGAATAGTTAGGAATTTACATAATCTCTCTTCTCCATCTATAGAAATGAAAACTGGAAAATATTTGAGGGGAGGAATGTGGAAAATTGATAGCACGGTGTGAGTAAATCTCATTTATGGAAAGTTTGTATTCTTAGCTAATGTTGCAAATATTGTTCCTTTAAAATATGAAGAATCACAAAACAGCGTGAAACAAATCCTACGGTAGCTTAGATTAGGATAGGAAATTAGATAGGAAAAGCTGCTACAATAAAGACGATGATGACAATGATGATTATTATGGCACAAAATGGTGCTGTATATCTGAAGTTGCATGGATGCTGCAAAAAGTTTCTGTCCTTACCCACTGTATGATTTAATTTCTCATGTTAGGTGGAGGAGGGTGGATAATAGAAGAAATAATGTGATATGTGTCTGAACAGTAAAAGTACATCTGAGGTAGTCAGTATGCTTTTGTAGTTAATGCAGAGAAACAGACATGCACCCTGATGCAGACACGAGCATCTAAACCTGCTCTGTTAATGCAAAGTTTTAAAATCTGTGCTAGCTTTTAAAGAACCATGTCCTTTTGGCTGTCCATGCCTCTGAGTCCTCCATCCTCTAGAAATGGAAGCAAGATGGCCTCAGATGCAAACCTTTGCATTACAGCTATGTGATACTATTCTGTCCTGAAGGACTAAGAAGTGTTTTGTGAGTAACTATGGTGAGTTTCTTGTAAAACAAATGGAAAAGCCAACATCAAATATCCCTGCTTGGATGTCATATTCCTTGTCAAAATGTTTGCAGGCTGGGGGCAGTGATTGATTTGTACACCTTCCCACTCATTCCTCCTGCAGATTGAGTTGGGCTGTCGCTCTGCAGTCAGTACTTGGGAAGAGCATGCCCAGGGTTGCATTGCATGGCTGGCAAGCTGATGTTGGCCTTCCCATCCCTTTTTGCTGGACTTCTTTTCCTTATTCCTAAGAATGGGGTGCTGAAACTCTGTCTCTTTCTGATAGAAACTTAATTTGCAGAATTCTGTGATAATGGCCTGTTATTTTACACCCCTGAACTTGCAATCTGAACCCTACAGCTTTGAACTGTATTTCAATTACAGTACGTATAGAATAGCTCAGTGTCTTGTGGAAAATGCTCTGAAAGTGACGGTTTTTGATGTGAGAATGCTGAATGTCAAGAAAGGATCTTCTACCTTTGTTTTTTGAAATACTAAATAAAAGAGGTCAGGTATAACCTCTGCAAGTCCAAGTCATAGAAGATTTACCAAAAAAATGAAAGACTGATAAGTTATTTAAATTTCAGGAAGTGTTTTGGAGGTAAAATTTAAAAATGTTACTGAGATTTAGTATGGATTTTTGGGCACAGTTTAACTGATACTAAAATTGAAATATTTGAAGACAGATCTAGTTCAGATGAGCAGATGCTGATCTGTAGGTGTGTTTCACTAACATGTGATGATGCAACTTTAAGTTCATTCAGATGAACATTGCTGTTCTTTACATTGATAACCCTGCTGTTATCAATGTAGAGAAAGGTGTTTAAAAAAAGAAAACAAACATGAACAAAAACCCAAAACAAAACCAAACCCCCCAAAAAAGACAAAAATCTCCGTTTCAAAAATTATGTACTTTCAAACTCTTTTCAGATTGTTGTCTTGTTTTCTAATTAGTAGTTATTTATGAATGTGATTAACTTATATATGTTGCCATTTCTAACAGGACCAGGTTCTAGTCTCCATAAGAGTTCTCATAGAGAATTGAGAGGTATCTTTCTGTGTGCATGTTTTTACATACTTTTTTTTTCTGACTGGTCACCTTTCATAAATGTTTCTTGAAACAGAATATACATGAACTGTGGGAGTTTCATCATCCTATTGTGAACATACTAAAACATATCCACTGTGAGAAACAGAATATACAGGCAGTACATCTGTGTCTTCTGAAAAGTTCTGGATTCAGACTCTGGTTAGGAGTGAATTTGAAAAAAAAATATAGGAGAGGTGGTAGCTAGGATATTTTTTGAAAGGCATAGCTAGAGAATATGAAGACCCAGATTGGTCTAGCTTAATAATTGAAGAATGCTGGATGTGTTTGTTGACCATCTGTGACCTACATATAATGAAGTAGTGGGTGTTCCATGTTCTAGATATCTTGAGAAGAAATATGAGAGAGAACGTCAAAAGACGAAATAATTAATCATATACATAAACCCCTGGTGTAGTAGATACAGACAGCAAACAGATTGACTTAAGAGATTACCACACAGACATGAAAAGAAAACTGAAGATTGTTGTTATAAAATGATCTTTTCCAGCCTTTTTTATTTATTACTAGCATATGGCCTAGGAAGACTTTTTGCAACAGATATTTTCTAGTGTGGAATGGCCTCTAAAGGATGTATGACACTGATGGTGTAGAGAAAAGCTTTTTAATAATTTGTGTGACTGTAGTGCTTGTGAAAGATGCTAGACTGACAGTCTAGAAGGCTGGGAGTCTGAAGTAATCTGTTCTGATTCACTGAACAGGTATAGCAGAGGCATCAGTGGCACAAAATCTCTATATTGCTTTTTAATTGTAGCCTGGAAATTCTACCTTTTGTTTTGAGCTGGCTGACTCTTAGTTAATAGTGACAGAGAGTTACTTTTCACCCTAGCACTTAGCTCTTACAAATCAGCTTTTGACGTAGAGAAGCTTTCTGTTTAAATTAACAACTTCTGTCATAAAATGTGATGGGCTTCCAGTAGAAGTAGTGGAGGGGGAAGGATGGCTAACAGGAAACACATCACATGGTGACTGGAGGTATTACACAGTAGGCTGGTCTGCTGGTCGACATGTCCTTGGCCTGCCTTTTTGCTTCCTTCCTAGACAAATCATTGAGACCTCGCTGGTTTTAACCTTGTAGTAGGCATTTTGTTGGACTGGCCTGTGGAATGCTATTTGACCAGTTGATTTAACATGTTTTCTGTGCAGTTGTGATCAGAACCAGACCATCTCTTGATGAGTGGGAGAAATGGAAAGGTACAGGTGGAGATTTGGCATGACAATATCTCCTTAGCAATAAAGAAAAATACTTTTATCCATGATTAGATTAACACTCAAACCAATATCTTCTTCTCATCTCCCATATCAAAAATAGCCCAAATTTTAATTCTACTCAACGTCTAGAATTCCCTAGAGTGAGCCAGACTCCAGTCCAATTTGCTGTCTTCATCTGGCTCAGGTGAAGCTTTTGTAACTTTACATTGTGCTTGGGCACAGGGGATGACTCAGTGTGTTGGAGTGATGAGGAAGAAAGGTGGCAAACAGGATAGGGAGTCGTCAATATGACAGGAGATAAAAAGTAATGCTTGAAGTCCTCATTTCATTTTCTTGTGAGTGAAAGTATTTATGTAGATACTAAAAAAGGCAAATGCAAAGAAAAAAGGTTAATTATCTGTACTCCAAAAACCAAAGGTATTTCAGACTGCCCAAAACAGATGGTGCCTAAAACCTGGAAAAAGACCCAAACATAAAAATGAGTAATGTAAATAATTTATTAGACATTCATATGGTATTTTTAATAAGCAGAAATGCTGGTCTCTAGTGCAGGTAATTTTTTTTTTTTTTGTGATGGTTTGACATGAACAGAGGAGAGATTTGAGCCTGATGTTTTATGAAAACAAAAGAAAAAAAAACAAACACAAAAATCTACACACATCAGTGAAAAGTCAAGATAAAGTGATAAATTCAAGCTGGCATGCATAAGTGGATATGACCTGAAATAAAGCTGTTCACAGAAAGGAAAATAATTGCAAAGCAGTAACACTTAAAAGAAGATGTAGGCATGAAGACTGGCAAAAATTAAAGGCTAGAAGGGAATGCCTTGTGAAGAAAGATTAAAGGAAATGAACACATGTAATTATTACCTATAGCTATCTGTGTGCTTGGTGATGTTCAGATAAAGAGAGATGATCCCTACACTAATTTGGCCAAATAACTACCAGGGGATGATAAAAATGTCTAAAGGTATTTATAGGCTTCAAGTGCCAAGAAGGGATTCATTTAGAAGAGTTCAAAAAAGGTCTAAGTAGGAGTAATGAAATAAGATGAGGGGAATCTTAGCTTTGAATACTCTAAAAAACCCTTCATTTGGAGATGCTAAAGTGTGTGATAGTCTCCCCTGAAGTTTCAATGCAATGCCCCACTTCTTGAGCTATTGCAAATGACAGGAGACAAAGCATTCAGATATAAACTTGAAAGAAGGAAAAAGAATTTTGCATTGGCGGGAGGAGAGTGAAGATGACTTAATAGATATTTTCCATCTTTAATTTCTATGGTCTCACATGGTATAAATTAACAAAATAAGACTCATGGTATACTAGTGAAACATAATTTATGTAAATTTGCTTTAGAATAGGCATTAACCTTGATCCTTACTTCAATTCTGCATTAAGCCTTGCCTTTGATACAGTAATCTTAATTAAAACTGAATATTTCATGATTTAACTCCCTCTGCCTCATGAGCAGAACAATACTCTTATCTGTGTTACCTATAAAAATGCAATCCATATAGAGTATCTATTGCATCAGATGATAGGTTTGCTTAAGGTCATTTTCATATGAATAAAAGTACTGACAAAGAGCAGTTTAATTTGTTTAAAAATTATTAACTCTTATTTTACAACCAAATGTTAAAAAGCTAGTTAAATAATTTTTTGCCCATGTTGAATTGGGAAATGTTGACCAAAATAAATACCATATTCTTTTGGGGAAAAAAAAAACCCAACAACCTGCATGAATGAGGAAAAAATAAGTATTGGCAGATGTGATGTGTGTCAAGTGTGTCATCATGTAACTGTCAATCACTGTCATCTTCATAATACTTTTAACTGGATTAGGTTAGGTAGTAAGAGAAAAGCTGTTCGTTTTGATGTTAAATCCTAATATGTTCTAAAAGGAACAGGCAAGAATTTGAAATGGGCATAAAAGTTTGCCTATGTTTTTTTAATTTTTGGAGGGGTTTTTGTTGTTGATGTTGGGGGGGTTGTTGTTGTTTGTTTGTTTGTTTTATTTGTTTTGTCATGATGTTAGAATAGGTGTTCTGGAGAAATACTGCAACTTGCCCTACTCTCCAGGCACATGGCCAGGAGCACACACGCAAGACACATCCTTAATATAGGGGTACTTTGTAGTTGCAGTCACTGACACAGTACAGGCATCTTCAGGTTGCTCACTGCTTATAAATGTAGACATTTGTAAAGTGACATTTTCCAGCTTGAAAAGATGTGCTGCTTTTGTCTTAGTTATTTTGTAATAGTCTACAGTAGAAGTTCAAGGAAAGAGGATGTAATAACAACACTTAATAAATAATAATAATAAAAAACCATATATCTATAACTTAGTCTTAAAATGTAGAAGGCAAGCAAACCTTTTAGTATCCATCTGTATTGAAAAAGGCCATATTTTTCTGAAATTCTTTAATTTTTTGTTGAATATAAGGTGTCAGGCTAAATACTTTGGCTAAAAAAGCAGCTGTGATAAATCTTGATATCTGGACTGCTTCTTTACTGAGTAGCTGATTTGAGCAATAACTTCATATGTGTCACTGGAATCTTTGGTTATGTCAGATATTTATTGGACCCAGTGTGAGTCATCAATCTTCTTCTTCCAAATGTAAGTCTAACCTCTTAGTTAAATAATATTTGCCAGTCACTTTCATCAGCATTTGAGATATTTTTCCCTCGTTGTTCCAGCTTTTTCTTTGTTGGCTCTAAATATCAAGTGGCAGCTGTGGTATGTTGGTCATCCATAAACATTACATATATACTGATATCTTCTCATTCAAAGCACAAGAAACATAGCCATGTGTATTTGTTGTGAATAATTGTCATATAAATGAAATGGCAGTGTATTTTTGGGCACAGCTGCCTTCTCATCAGTTCATTACCTTATTGGATTCAACACTTTCCGAGAACCCAGGGAACAAATTTGTGAAGTTGAATATATTTATTTGTTGGAGGAAAAAAATATAAAGTGAATATTTGTTAATATCATATTACATTTCTAGTTGTCCCATTAGATCTTTATAGGAGAATGTAACAGCTGATCACACTGAAGAAAATGAAACTCTTTGGTTTTGTAGGACCATTTCCCTGCTTTTTGCCTGTGTCATCTGTGGCATTCTCAAGTGCAGCATTTAATGGCCACAAAGAACACGGGAGTTGTGGGTGCTTTGTGGGTCCCTAGCACCAGAGGATGTTGTGTGGCTGGTTCCAGGGAGCCCAAAGGGTTAAATGCTGTTAAGCTTTTCCCCAGCTTTCTGGGAACCTGGCAGTGGCTTTTTTTCAGTTGCTTTGTAATGGGAGGAACAATACCTGAATTCAGCCTTGGGTTGTGTTGAAGAGGGGGAAGGATTCAGGTTATAGTGTCAGAGGCAGCAGTTGCACTTGGGCAGTACCAGCAAGTGCTTCACCCTCTGGCTGAAAAAAGTGGAATGTTAACAAGGCAAGTCTTAGATAAGACCATATGTATGTAGGGTTTTGTTGGTATTTAATCCATTTCTCTCTGCTTGTGGTTTTCTTTTTAGCTAAATTAATCATGCTGTTTTGAATAGGCTGCATTCTGCCACTGGGAACTGTAACTCAGGCTCTGGCTGGTGATGAGCCAGCCTAAAAGCAGGGGGACACAGTTTTTTGTGTCTTGCACTCAGGCAGGAGTTCAAGAGTCTTGTCACTTGGAAGAAAATAAGCATTTAGAAACTAAAAGTTGAACCCTGAGCCTGGAATAATGATGATGAAAAATAACCTCTGAAAAATTCTTACAGTGAGGTATCATTTTATTAGTCAACTGAATGGAAATTATGTTTCTGAATTAATGGCTAATAGTTTATTTGTGAAGGAAGTGGTCCTGAATATGTCTGTAGCTACTGACTGTATTTCATCCATTATTTCTTCAGTGTTGTTAAAGACCACCGAGATGGTTTGGTCAGAGGAGGCTGCATGGGAGTCTCATGATTGTTTAAATTTTTAAGATTTTATAATTTCTTTAAAAGAAGGATTTGGGTTATATCTCAAAAAACAAGATAAACACAAAACAAAACTAAAAAAGTCCCACCAAGAAACCAACTTGTCATAAAGGATAAACATGTCAGTGTTTGTTTACTGAGTTATACATTTATCCACATCTGAACATTTTTTTTGTCTGGAGCAGGGAAGTGCAGCAGGAGCCCTCGAGGAGAGCTTTGTTAAGGCTGCCCCACCCAAGTGCTCAATGTTTGAATGTGATGATCTTTAGGACCTAACCAAGACCCAGGCACAGGGTGTGGAGCATCTGAGGCTGAGAAATGGGGAAGCAGGAGGAGCAGGAGGTGTGTAGAGGATAAGGAGATGTAATGAGCCACAGGAAAGAGCCACTTGCTGTACTCCAAGGCAATAGGCACAAACTGAAACGCTGGAGGAGTGTCAGGAAATACTTTCTTACTGTGAGGGTGATGTGAGTGCTGGCACAGGTTGCCCAGAATGGTGGTGAAATCTCCATCCTCAGAGATTCTCAAAAGCTATCTGGACACAGTTCTGGGCAGCCTGGTTGAGATGGCCCTGCTTGAGCAGGAGGTTGAACTAGATGACCTCCAGAGATCCCTGCCACCTCAGCTGTTCTGTGATTCTGAGTTGTGATGGAAATGGAAAAGCTGAGGTTGTAAGGGACATGAACAGAGGGTGTTTGAGATTTTTGCTTTGGGGAAGGCTTCATATTTTAGTCTATTAAAGATTAAAGATTTTATCACATATGTTTAATTAAGCTAACATTTTTAAAATTTTTGTACACCCAGTACAAAACTACTGAAGTTTTGTACCCCAAAGTTTACAGCTTCTTAATAAGGCAAGGTTCAAGGAAGACTCTGAGGAAAGCTTCTGGCCAGAGAGGCTGCTAGGTCAGATACTGTCCCAATTGATAATGTATATTTTTTTTGTAACATGCTGTTGCTTTTATGAATTTGTTTTCCAGTTATAAGGCTTTCAGAACACACCATTACAGAAAAACATTGCTATAGCAATGTTTCTGCTTCTAATGGCTTTAGCTTTTTATGAAGTAGTAACTTTATCATGCAGTTCAGGCAAAAAGTTTGATTTGAGGATACAGTACTGCAGTGGTCATTATTAATTTGAAATACAACAAGCTTTAAATAAAACTTTTCAACTAGCATGTGGGCTAAGCCTTCCTGTGAGCAACTATCTAACCAATTCATATACAGGTAGAATTACAGCAACATGATGGCTTGTATTGGGTGAATTTGTCTTAATTGTTTAATGGCTTGTTAAATACTGTATAGGTCCAGCTAATTCCCAAATGGTCACTCACTTTTTCATCTTTAACAAAAACAAACAAAAATGTCTCTACTGCATCTGTATGATTTATATTTGAACTGGGAAAAAAAAAGGTTTCCATGCAAAAACTACTGGCAAATGTAAAATCTAAATTAGTGTAAAAGGAAACATTATTTATATCACTTCTGCAGTTGCAAAACACTTGGAATTTAATTGTTCAACTGCTGTATGGGAAACATACATCTCTAGTGGTATTTGGTTTAGGAAGTGAAATCTTGGTACTGATTGTTGAGGGCTTTAGGGGAAGGGAGAAAGCACCTAAGAGTAGCCTTTTTTATATGTAATTGTAAGTTTTACCAGTTCAGCTACTGAAATTATATTTTTATTTTCTGTAAGAGCTTCATAGGGCGGTATTAAATATACTCAGTGCTGTAAGTGTGTGTGTATTTATGAAGGACATACCATCACAGCCTATGTTCCAGAAAGAATTCTCTACAAAGATAAGTGATCTTTGGATGATTTGGAGAGTTTCATTTCCATGAAGAAGACAACTTAGTGATTTAAGATTTTGCATAGCCTGTATTGTGTGTGTGCATTAATGTGTATACTCATAAATTTTTTCTAGTACCTGAAGATAACTTCTAAGAGATAGTCAAAATTAGCTTCATTCTTTGTTGCTGAAGTTGTTTAGGTGTAGTTTTGTTTCTACTCTTAAACTCTCTGAGTTGTTTAGGACTGTAAATAAAAAAAAAAGTGAGGAAGGTGGTGACAAATAAGATTGTCTTTCTAAACAACATTTCTAAGTCACTTCTTTAAAGTGATCTTTTAAAAACATGAATTTTATGCATCCCAAATTCATCCTCCAACTGTGAACACTAGATTAAATTAGTTCTTTAACATTTCATATGAGAGAGGCAGATGCACTGCAAATGAAGTAAAAAGATCAAAACTGGAGGTAAAATAAGAATAATTTATCCAACTAATATGTACATGTGATTAGTTTTATCTCATAGGCTGCAGGATTATACTGTTATTTTTTGTAAAATAAGAGTTTTGTGGAAATCCTTGCCTACTTTCCTAAGAATATTATTTTCTTGACAGAATCACATGTATGTTTGTTGATATTTCTAAGTACCTACATGGTATTTTATTTCTGAGAAAACTGAATTTTGTATAATACATATTCACTCCCTGAAAAACCTCCCCCACTGCTTCTAAAATGTCAAAGCTGAGCACAGGGATTTAGCCATACAAGTTCTGTTGAGATTAATTGGATTTGTATGGCTAAATCCATGCAGTTCTTCTGAAAATATTGCTGTCCCTTGTATGTAAAATAAAACTATATGTTTACAAATACAATATCACAGGAAATATTTGGACAGAACAGTAAAATCAGGTTTAATTTACATTTGGAGATGAATAACTTTTGGTTTTTCTATAAACTAAGGGTTCCTGTTTAAGTATACTGAGTGAATACTAAGCATGTGCTGTGCTTGCCTTAGGGCTTCATTTTTTTTAAATGCGTGAAGCATTTACATAGGAGTCTTCTGTACTTCACTCAGGAGGGGGAAGAGCATTTCTGATTCATTAATCCCTTTTTCTTTTTCTAAGTAACTGGGTCCTTCACATCATGCACTCAAGAGGTGTAAAATATACAAAGAAGTGGGAGGGACAGGCAAAATGACGCCTGGCTTGCTCTAAGGTATAAATTCAAAATCTATTTTTCTTTGCAAGAAGAAAAATAGCGAGGGGAAAAATGGGCAGCACTAAATTTACTGCATGTGCTTGCATGATATGCAGGTTTGGGATAATTATTTTCTCTCTTGTTCAATAAAGTGAGTTGTTACCATGGTAACATTTATATTGCACAATTTCTCTATTATAAAATAAATGAGAACAGTTTTAGAGTCAGGAAAGTCTTTGTATGGAACCCTTTTCTTTTCTGTATTTTTAAGTGCAGAATTGTGTCTTAAAATATTCCTGAGATGACCAAGTTTTGATGCACTTTCCAGATAAAATTAGTCAGCTTTTAAGACACATAGTGCTTCTGCAGGACAAGATGTGGAAGATCTGGTTGTAAAATTGAACACAGCCATTAGGTGGGTGCAGACTGCCTGGCAGCTCAGAGGAATGGTCTGTGTGTCCTGATCCGATAACCAGTTCCTGGCAGTAACACCTTGCCTGTGTTACTGTGTCACCTTGGACAAGATGTGTTGAGAACTTTTTAAAGAGTGGGTCTGAGTCTTCAGTGGCAGAGGGGCAGGTGCCCAGAGTGAGTGTTTAGAACCAGAGCATACCCTACACAATATTTTGGTCTCTTCTGCTTGAGCTTCTCTTACTGAGGAACAGCAGACTGATAGCAACATTTCCTGACCAGTTGGTTCTTTGATAGGTATTTTTTTTTACGTTTATTGACTGCAATGCAGATTCTGCAATGGACATTTTAAAATATCCTTGAGCAATACTTCTGTTTCTGCTTACTGAAGAGGTTCCAGAAAATAACCATGGGAGCTACTTGCCCATTATGTAAAGCTTCTGTGAAAGGCTTCCAGGAGGTGGGAAAATGTTTGGATATAACAGTTGATTGGAATGACAAGTAGCTTTTCATCAGACCCTAGTAGTGTCTTTGCCAATCATAACTGCTTCTCTTTGTTCAGTTTTGTTTTTCTCCTGTATTTTCTCACTACTGTAGGCATTTTGGTATGAGGTGACTTTTTAATCTGTTGAGATCAAAAGACTTCATTGCTTGCTTGATTCTATCCTGTTTTTTCACACCTTTCTATTGATCTCTTGTATGGATTTTTCAGTTTGGTGATCAGTATAGTACTTTTGGGGGATTAAGCCATTTTAAAGTGATTTAATTTTAATATTCAAAGCTTCCAGATTTGTTATTACTGAATATTATTGAAAAGTCTTGACACAATGATTATTCACAAAATGGAGCAGCTATCACAACTATCAACTGCAAAAAGAAATAAGTTCATTAGTCATGGAAACATGAGAAATTGTTCCTTGACTGCACTGTATTCCACTGAAACTAAAACAGGATACTTTGTGGAGGTTCTTTTATGCTTTTTGAATCGTAGAATCATAAGCTTGGAAAAGATCTCCAAGGTCATCAAGTCCAAACTTTGACTGAACACCACCACAACAACTAAACCATAGCACTAAGTGCCATGTCCAGTGATTTCTTGAACACTTCCAGGGCTGGTGACTCAAACACCTCCCTGGGCAGCCTGTGCCAGTGCCTGACCACCTTTTCAGTGAAGAAATTATTCTTGTTGTCTAACCTGAACGTCCCCTGGTGCAATGTGAGGCCATCTCCCCTTGTCCTCTCCCTGGTTGCCTGGGACAAGAGGCCAGTTCCCACCTGGCTTCAAACTCCTTTCGGGCAGCCATAGAGGGCGATAAGGTCCCCACTGAGACTCAGGAGCCAGGAAGGTGGTTGCACTCTCCTGCACCGTCTGCCTATAGGAAATGCTGCACAAACTGCCCCTCCACATCCTTCTGCCATGCCAGATCCTGTCTGTCCTGCTTGCCCACCCTTTTCACTGTATTCCCCATCACTCGTGCTCCCTAGAGCTCTTCCAATCTCCCTCAGGTGCTCTGGCATCACCCTCCCCATGTCAGCCTCCCTCGTAAGAGCTGCCAGGTCCTGCCGGATCTCTCTTCTCTCTCTTGGGTTTCCCTGACTCTGGGAAGCCCCTGCTGAGCTCCTTGGAGTTTTTTGCCCCAGAAGTTACTGTAGCCACCACTGCTGTCACTGCATGCCTTCCTGACTCTGCTCCTGAATGACATGGAAATTGCTGTGTGCAGCACATCACTCTTTTAGACTCTGCCCCATAAATGATTTGCAGTGGTGTAGGAGCTGTATGGTCAGTGTTTGCTAACTACACAAATTTTAACACAGTGTATATATAGCAAGATGGTTTTAGCACTCTGTGGAGTGGTTGTGTCTTTGAATGTTTCTGTCCATCTAAATAGACAGAATTATCCTTGAATGCTATAAAGGCAGGAGAAATACTAACTGCATACTGTTACTAAGAAATGCTTCCCTTTAGCAGGTATTCGCTTCCCACATGTCCTTTGTCTAATCCATTGACCAACCTTGTTGATGGGTGTGGCAGCACACTGGTTCACTAGTTCGTTGGTTGCCTTGGTTGGCTGTAACATTTTTACCTAACACATGTGCTTGCCAAACAGGACTGTCAGAAACTGGTTTTTTCCAGGCTAGAAAAGCTAAGTGCTACATGGCATAACTAGCAGAATTTCACAGTTGCATTAAAGGGTGACGGAAACTGCATAAAAAACAAGTGTTGTATTAGAAGAACACAGTTTTTTGATTTACAGTTAATTGCTGACAGATGATGTTTCATGCTGACAGATGATATTTCATGTTCTTTATCTGATAAAACCAAATATAACTGAATAAGAGATGGAAAACTGGTAGTTTTGACCGCTTTGTAGGGTATCTATGCAAGAGATATAAGGATATTTATAGATATCTTTTGAAGTTGCATCTAACATATTTAATGGGTCATTGAACTTAGATTTTTAATATTTTATGATTTTTCTATTCATGACTGGCTGAAAGCTTTGCTTTCTCTTGAAATGGATGTTATAAACTTATAGCCTCTATTGTAGCATTTCTAAACTCATACCTTTCTTTAATGAAAACAACGCTCCTCACTGTAGATTACAACCATCACCTTGTGCTGTTACAGTAGGGCTTGTTTTATTTGTTAGCAAGCATCTAGAGGACTTCCTGAGTGACAGTCTTCATCCTGGTCATTCTCTTCCCTCTGGTGGCAACCAAATGCCATAAATTTCCTAATTAAGAATATAATATTCTCCATGAGGCTGTTTGGTTTCCTGGCTAGCTCAGAGAGGGAAGATTCCAGATCTGCCCACTTCCTACCAGTGCAGAGTGACTTTGCAGAGTCCTCTCTTCCCTTGTGCTGTGTGATGACAGTCGGCCAACCTGGAACTGAAACTTGCGTTCATCCTTGGTGTTTTGTCTGTTCTCCTTAAGGGTACCTGTAAACAAAGGTGCAGGAATATGTTAAACTTAAATGTCCCGATTTTGTTAGGGAAGTGTTCCAAACAGAAGTGTAACAGTTTCTCTCAGTTGCTGTTGTACAAGAACTTTGTAGCTGTTGGTTTATCCAGGATGCAATATGACTTACCAAATCAAATTCTAATTACTGTCTTATATGAAAGTAAATCAGGTGTTTGGGTTCTTTTCCTTTTCCTCTGTTTGATGGCATAAAACCTGGTATGACTCACTGCCATATATTGCTGAGAGCTAGGCAGTTTTGTTATTTCTAATCTCTTGGTGTGCAGCCTTATAATAAATTTCTCCTCCAATGTGTTGATGAGTGCAGTAATGTCACAAATCAGCAATCTTTTTTAGCTCCAGTTTGACAATACAAGAAGAGCATGAAATGTCATGTTTCAACAGGTCAGATCCCTATGTATGAACAGTTTTATACCTAATTACTGAAGTCCCTGAAGTTAAGAACATTAGGACTCAGTATGTTGGGAAATTCTTCTTGCTTACAATTTTATTACACACTTCCCTAAGCATCCTTTGCTAGTCCTTTCAAGAGACCGCAGATTGGGCCAGGAGGATCTTTGTTTTGTACCTATATAACATACTTACACACTTAAGTGATTGATACAAGCTGTTTCTGGTTTTGTTTTTGTTACTATTTATTCCTATTTTAGAACCACTAAAATTTGCGGAGTTTATCTAGTCACAGTGAATGGGGAGTTGATTGCAATGCATCTTGTGAGTAGTTGAGAAGCAGCATGCAACTGTGGAGGGTCTCTAAAGATCTGTTTTAACAATCGCAAGATTTAAAATCAATGTATTTTAAAATTGTTATTTTGCAGAGCAGACTTCCATTTGGGACTACAATGTATTTTACCATTTTTCTGTTCTCGTGGTTGAAGTGCCTGAGTTCTTTATTTCAGAAGTATTTGGGTCAAATATTTCTGGAGTGGTTATTTTAATTAAAGAATTCTTAATATCTTGTTTCTTTATACAACATTTGGATCAATACTCTTTAAGCACTTAATTATCATAATCATCCAAAAATATACTGTAGTTAAGACACATTGAATATCTTTTTTTTCTTGGAGAAAGCAAGGTAGTTTAGACTTAGGAGACAACATCTGATTCTGAGCAATCTCTTTTAATTTCATTATTTCTGCTCTTGCCAAATAGAAAATTTTTATCCTCAGGACAGGTTTGAAATCCTAATTGCTTGAATTATTTTTTAATGCAAAACTGTGTTTACAAACAGAACTTCTTCATATAGCAGTAGAAGGCTGGTAACTCTGTTCTATAGTTTATTATAGTAAATTATAGAACTCTCAGTTCTATAATTTACTGAAATAGCATTAAAAATTTAGGGATCTTCTGTAAATATATCTATCAGTATCACAGGTATGGGGTACTATTTCTAACGTTACTATTCTTCTGTGCTTAATAGAACTTGACTTGCAATATCTAGAAATGTTGCCATTGTGAGACAGATCTAATAAATGAAGGGGGGGAAAAAAAGGCAAAATTTTCTACATTTGGGGAATTAAAGTTATATGCTTGGTCAGTTGCACACAGGTTTGCTTCTGGAAAACAGTCTTTGTGTCGCTTTCCTTATCTTGTAAAAAAGCCTGCTTGGAACCTGAGACCTCTGTCGCAAAAATGAATGAAGGTATGGCAGAAGGATGCTTCTGTTGGCTATTGCCTGTGCCTTGAAAAATAGCCAGCTTTTTTCTGGTGTCCACTTTATGAAGCTACCTGACTTAAGTAATCAAATTAACTGTAAACATCATTCCCCAAGTGTTCCTTTGACCATCTGTTACCATCTTCGGTTTCTCAGATTTTGGAAGTAAGAGCTAGAAAAGGGAGTACTTTTGAATTAGCTGTCTGTAATTTGTATTTGTAGTCCTTCTACTTAGGACTTGTGTTTCCAGGTTGTTATGGAATAAATTATGTGTACACATCTCCAACAGATTGCAAATACATTCAGATCTTGGGTTTGAGTATCAAAATTAACTCCTGTTATCACTTCCAGGGGTCTCAACAAAATTCTGAAAATATTTCCAAATAATCCTCAGGTACAGAAAATAATTTGATCCTTTCAGAAAACACCACATTAAGCAAATTTCTAGCATGCCTTTCATGCCTTTATGAAGTACTTTAATTGATCCTCAGAGTGAGGGAACTGACTCAGAAATACTGATTTATCCATGCATCACTCTGTAGAGTTTTTGTACTTCTTTTTAAAGTTGATGAGCATAGCAAGGGAAAGAGTGTTGTGAACTGCCTTTTATTTTCCTTCTTCTTAGGCAAATTGATTAATGCTAAAGTAAATGTGCTGAGAGAAAAAAAAAAAGGATCTTTTTCTTAATTTCTATATTGAATAAAAATAATGAAGAGAAAGCAAATTCATTAACACTTTGAAAGATTCCTTTAATAATAGTTCCCAAATGAATAAATTATTGAACTGCTTTTAGAAAGTGATGTTACTGTAATAATGAGTGGGCAAGGCTAATCTGTGCAAATGCTTTTGAGATACTGTGAAGCTTTTCAGAAGATGGCAGGGGAAGCTGGATTTTCATCATGAGGGGTTTTTTGTTTTTACAAAGACTGCAAAGTATGGGGAGAATACAGTAATTAATAGTGAGAGAGCCCTTGCAGAGGCCCAAGAGAAGGTTAAAAGGAGAAGCAGAGTGGTAGGATATAGAAGATGCAGATGATATATTTAATCTTTGATGAATGCATCACAACAGACACATTAAGTCAGACCAAAAGTGGGCTTACCCACTGTTTTACTTCTTAGACAGCAAAATTGTCTGACTACTTCTAAGTAATATCAAATGAGCAGGAAAAATTTAAGACCAGAAAGCAGAGGATGAGCATAGTCTGTATATGTTACAGCTTCTTACTACCTGTGGCTTAAATGCTTGCCCTGGAGATGATGTTCTTTGCATTCAGCAGCCCATGGTTGTATTTGCTTCCATGAATGTGCCCAGTGGCTTTCTAAACTCCACAAAACTCTCTACCACTGCATTGAATTTTCAGAGGCAAAGTGTGTTACAGATTAACTACAACTTTGGATGAAGAATAGTTCCTTATGGGTTTCTTGTTTGCTTTTTAAAATTGCCTTTTTGGTTTCCTGGGCTGATTGCTGGATCTTGATTCAGTGTCCTCATTTTAGAAAAACTATGGTAGGTTTTGTTTTTGGTTTTTTTTAATAGCAGTTTTGGGAAGGAAGATGTGAGGAGTAGAGGTAATGAGAAAGTACAGAGGAGAGTTGAAAGGAAGCTTCACTGATGAGTCAAGATTCGCAGCTAGTCAGAGTCACTAAACAAACCCTAGAAGACAGACTGCTAATTGAAGAGAAAGTATTCTAAAACAGGAATAGAGCAAGGGTAGGAAGTGTCTTCTGTAATAGGAAAATACATTTGCTTCTCTTGAGATTGAAGAGAAAAGCCACAAGGAAAGCCAATTGCAGGGGAATAGTCTAGAGATAAGGCAGCTTCTAGTATGCAGAAAGGTGTTCTGTGGTCTGAAAGACAGGAGAGGGGGGTGGAGTGGTGCAGAAAGAGGAGGGGAAAAGGAAGAAGGCAAAATATGCACATTTATTCCTTGAATAAGTGTATGAAATTGGCAGTTTCTTGTCAAGCATCATTATGTGTAAATGGGACACAAAAGGTAAGACCAAGTAGAATAAGGCAGAGGTGGTGAACAGTGTTTATACAGTGGAGAAAATATTGTGTGAGAATGGTTCTAAAGATCTATAGGGTAAAAACCAGAAGAATTTTCTAGTAAAATTCAATGTTATATGCCTTGGGCTTAGGAAACTTTTCTGTTCTGAACAGACACAAGAAAAATCTTTTAGGTGGTGAGTATGATACAAGCTGAATGGGTTTAACAGCAAGAAATGCAAGGTCATGTACTTGAGGGTAAATAAACATTTCTTCTGGATTGTCTTTTAGAGACTAAAGGAAGTTTTGTCTGTCTTAATGACTGAACCGCCAATACGATGAAGCTTTGAAAAAGCGAATGGAGTCACTTGTTTAAATCTGTAAATCACATAGATTTGCCTTGAGTGAAATGAAATCAAGGTCCTGGAGACTCAACACAAAATAATGAAATAATACTTATGTGGCATAAACATAAAAAACCCCAAACTAATATGGGACAAAGAAAGACATCAAATGCAAACATTCATTAAAAAAACTGCAAATCAGGCTGGGTCACAGTGGTTTTGGCCCATCTCATCCTGCACATCCTCCTATGTGTGTGTCACCAAAGGGAGGGGCACAGAGAGAGTGCTGTCTGTGGAGTAGCACTGAGGCTGTGGCTGGATCTGTTGGTGCTTCTGTTAATGTCAAAAACATTTTGACTGTGTTCATAATACAGTTTAAAAGTAAAGTTGGATTTCTTTAAGCTGAGATAAAGGTAAAATAGCTAGCTGAAGCATGTAGTAATGAATGTTTTAACTGCAGGCTGGAAGGCTCTAAGTAATCTGGAGGGGTGTGCCTCCTGTTGTATTTTTTCCGTGCATTAAAAGCCTTGTACAAAACGTAATTCAGTATCAAAACCTGATTGTTTGGTACAAGCATTCAGAAAAATGTTGATTTATTTTTAATAATTTTTATAAAACCAATTTTGATCAATTGCTCTCTTAAATACATATTTTTGTGATGTTCTATGTTTATCTTTCTGTATGAGCTTTTCAAACGAGGCTGACATGAGCATACTCTGGCTAAAATTTTCATTGAAATAATTTTGAGCAGGTTTTTTTATGCTTACATAATTTGTACTAGGGTCATTGAATTTAACTCCAGGAGAGTACTGCACAGTCATTTTGACTGAAATGTGTTTTGTAAATGGCATCGGGTGTTCCAAGCGCCTTGTTGCACAGCAGAGGTTTTACCATGTGCCCGAATGTGACTCCTGGCAGTGGTAGGTTTTGAACAAGTGCATTGGCTTTGAGAGCCACAGGATGATGGTGCTGCAAAGCACCATTCATGTGACTGTGAAAGAATATCGTACCCTTGTCTGATGGTGTTGAATATGGAAAGTTCTTAGTTTCTTGATACGTTTGACATTCAGAATCTGTGTGACAAAAAGACAGACTGAAGAGTTAGAATTAATGTTATATCTTGGGCAAGATAATTGAATATTACAAACTGTGGAGATGAAAAAAACCACACAGATCATCTAGTATATTTCTGCCAGCTTGAAATTGTTCCTCCTTTCATTAATATTTTCCAGTCCAGTTTAAAATGTACATTTGGTGAGATTTCAATCACATCTCTGAGGTAGCAGCTTCCTCCCCACCGCAAATAGTCAGCATCATTTTCTCTGTTTAGTTTTATGCTATGGATTTGAGATAAGTCCCACACTTTGTCCAGACTCTTTCCTGTGATAGTCTGTCATTACTTACCCAGACTAACCATGTGTCATGGGTTCTAATTCTGCTCGTGTTTTGCACCTCAGTGAATATTTTCTGGCTTCTCGTGGTGTCCTCAGGAAGAGCCCGGCCTTTCTTAGCAGACAGCCTTTGCTTCTGGAATCCTTCTCACTTCCACGCAGCCATGTGCTCACAAAGCCAGTCTTTGTGTCTGCTTGGGGAATGATGCAAGGCCCATCTGTTAGTCCAGGCTGATAGGAAAAAAAGTTGCCTTGAAGCATGGCTCGTGGGTTGCTTATTTTTTTCAGATGTTTCAATGTCCATGTTTTATCAGTGAATCTCCAGAAGCAATGTGAGCAGTCATTCCTCCTGGGAGCAATTGTCTGCTGTGCTTTTATGATTATTCTCACCTTGGATCCAAGATTTCAGCAGCAGGTTTCTCACACAAATATATTTCAAAGCAAGGTCCATCATCCCTTATTTTTAAACATCACTGGTGAAACCTGTTTCTCTACATCTTTCAGATCAGTAAGGTTGATTTTTTTTTCAGGTTTTCTTGCTATTCCTGTAGAAAATTTCATTTAATTATTAAATTTTGCTAGTATTAAATCATCACCAATTTAAGTAATTTTACAAATAACTCTAGAATATTTCTTCCAACTGTAATTTCTTTTGTTCAAAAGATTCTCAATAAATATTCTTCTATCACCCACACAGTTTTTCTGGCTTGTTTCTAGTCTGTTCTTGCCAGATGTTTTTTCTCAAGCTTTTGCGATAATGAAATGGAGCCACTGTACCCATGATATTTAAAAAAAGGAAGAAGTTAGATCTTTCAAAAGCAGTGTATTTTTGGCTAAGAAGTACAATTAGTTTGGCATTGCATTCATGTTTTTCCCATCTGTGTTTCAAACTTTTGATGCGTCTTAATTTAAGAACATATTGCCTCCAAAGTTTTACAACACCTGAACTTTTGAAGTAGTAATTGTTTTTCAGTGCTTAAGTTATAGGTGGCACCTGGAACTTAAAGAGTTAACAGGACATGAACATTGGTGAATTTTAAAATTTTGCTACAAATACACTGTCTTAAACCCAGTTCATTCCATTGTATTCTGCTTTACCAGATGAGTGCCTGAGGTAGGCACAGAGAGAGAGACTGTATGATTGCAATTTTATGCAAAATAGCTCAGCTTCAGAAGCAGTTAGAGTGCAAGTTAGGTCTGGTGATGGTTTAATATTGTACTTTTTTCTTCCTCCCTCCTTTGCCCCCACCCCAGTTAGCTGTCAGACATTCAGCAGAGGTGATCAAGCCTCTTGTGTCAGAAGGCATTTGGACCTTCTGTGTCACTTCTGAACCATTTGGTGAAGACAGTCATCTTTTATTTATTGGGCCTAGGTTCAGCGCAGAATATTAGAGGAACTTAATAATTTCACTTCTACCACAGTTCAGTCTTTTCTAACAAAGCAGTTTATTGCACAAAATAGGTGTCTTGACCATATCTTTGGCTGACTCAGCAGCAGAACTCTCCTGCTATATTGTATAAAGCAAGAAAAAATGAAGAAGTCTTTGCTTGGGGGTGACAGAATTCCCTTGTTGGTTTTGATTCTCCCTGAACCCACCAAAATAGCTGTGCAAATGAAGCTCCAGGCTGCTGCCCCCTCAGCAGGCAGGCTTTTGGACTTGTCTGTGGAAGATCTCTGTCTTTCTCCATATACAGGCTAGGCATCTGTAACTACTACATGTTAAATTCTACTCCAAACACTAACAAGTTAGATATTTTAGCTTCTAACATTTGGCTGTCTGTAGGAAAGCTAGTCCCTACTTACTCCCCTTAGATATATGTTCTTTCTCTTTGTCTCTACTGAGCCTCTTTGGAGATAAGACTGTTTCTTGCCTGCATGAATTGAAAATGGCAGTTCTCTCTACAGCTGTCTTTTTAAGTGGTCTCAGGGTCAGGACTTGCTGTTTCAGCACTTGCTTCCCTGTCATGACATTTATTAAACTAAGTATTGTGAAAGAAATAAGTAAAAGGTTGCAGTTTCCTAAGTAAGTTTGTTACTCTGATGATCAAGAGCTTCATTTATCTTGTAATATTGTATATTGAGTCTTTAATGTCTTGAGTCAAGAACATTAATGAAACTTAGTGTCCAGTCTGATGCCGTTTCAGATTTCTTGAGTCAGCCTTTAGAAAGGAGTTTTACATTGCTGGCCTCGTGTTACAGAGCATTTGGTGCTAGTTGGAAAAGAAAATGTACTTTTTGTTGAAGTATTCCTGGAGCATTTGTAATGCAGCAGCAAGGTCACTTTCACATCCCACATAAAACTGATACGGGTCCAACTCCAAACTGTGCAGACATTTCATGTGGTCAAGAGGAACTTTGAGGAATCCTCCTGCTATTCCTTCATTTGGTGATTTCTGAATGTGAGACCAGCTGCAAGTATGTAGTGCAGAAGTGATTTGCCAGTATTGATGCACCAGGGTGCAATTGTTACAGCAGGTTCCGTAATGCTTATTCACTGACTGAATATGGACTTTATTGAATGAGGAATGGAGAAAAATGTGCCTTCAGACTCACGAGTATTTTAAGAATATAAAAACCTAACAAGTTTGAGGTTTATCCCAATCCAGTGATGTGTGCAAAGTGATTAATGAACTGGAATTTGAGCCATTTGCCATATACTGAGTTCAATTTTCTTATATTTTGTCAATGCTAAAATTTGATAAATCTTGTAATTTATAGATCTGAATAAAGTAAATGGAATTTGTCTTTGTGACTATGTGTAGGCCAGCATTCCTTAATGAAACTCCAAAGTCTTTGCAGAATTATGACATCCAAACTATTGTTATCTCATGCCATATAAGTTAAGTGCAGGCGGTTAAAAAAAATTGCCTCATTCTTGGGTAGCATATTTTTTTTTCTATTGTCCACAGGTAGGCGTCATTTTTTTATATTGTATTATTCCTACCTCCTACAAGCACTGTCACAAATTTGAAAACCAAGCATACTTTCAGCAAAAGAGCGGGGTTATTACTGAGTTAGGATTGGTTTTTTTATTGATACTGGTAAGAACTTGCTGATGCTTTTTATAGAAATGTGCTTCCTTGAACATTTGAACTGACACTTTCTTTCCTGATACATTTATTCTTGAGAAATTCCTTACTGTCCTATTATTGTTACTCAGAAGTAGGTCATGGTTGGCTGGTTTTTTGAAGACGAGACCTGTGGCCAGATACCAGTTTGTCACAGAATCTAACCTCGTTGCCCTGAATTGTCAGCGGCATCTATTGCAAAGGCCAGGGAAAAATTTTCTGCTTTTACCTCTTTCTCTCCCTGGTATCTGGGAGGAGATAAGGAGACAATGGAATCACTGCGGTGTCTCTTCCTGAGTCAGAATGGGCTGGCTGTTTCCAGTGGTGGCACCCCATGACTGCACTTCAGTTGGTACTGCAGCCAGCACTGGAGGAACAAAGACAGTGAAGAAGTATGCTGGTACATTGCTATTTTGGTAAAATAATCAATGGCTCTGACAAGACACTGTATGTGTGTTTGTAGGCAAATTTCTCTCAACTCAGGCCTTGCTCTTTTTAAGCATACAATCTTCCAGCCTTTTCTTTCCAACCTTCAAATTCTTTTTTATCTGGAGTAGAGTGATACATCAATCTGTTCAAAATGTGGTATGATCTGGCACAGGAATATCCAAGTTTAAATGGAAAAGTTCAAAAGGTGATCTTCAGGGATAAAGGAAAGAAAATCCTAGTCCTTCCTGATTATCAGGCAGAGATTTGGAAAATGCTCAGCTCATGCCTATTATTCCTGTTCCTCTGATAAAAACTCCAGGATAACTTTTGATATGAAGGATGAAGGGTTTATCCTGTGTCTCTCACTGCTAGTGCTGAAAATGTAATGGCAAGATGTACATACATTCCTGGGTTTTCTAGCTGCAGAACTATGTGGAAGTGAACAATGAGCAAGTAGGAGTGACTTTCCAGAGAAAAAGGGGAATTATGCCAAATGTAAAAAAAAAAGGCGATAAATTGGCCACTGCTATTCATGTTAACAAAAATTACTAACATTGCTAGTGTCTCTTGTCCATAGATCACCTCTCTCGTGACACTCCAGCTGTTATCCATGGTTGGCCAGAATGACCAGCTTGATGGACCCCGATACAAATGTACTGTATCTCTGGACTTCATCAGAGCTGTTGCCCGGTAAGCCTATTAGAGTTCATTTACTGTTGGAAGTGCTGACTTGAAAGAGACTTCAAACCGTTTGCTCAGACTATAGCTCTTTGCAGACCAGAACAGAAAACCTGTGGATGTTTCCTAAGAATGACTGAATAAGTCATGTTATTTATGAGAAATGTTGTACCCAAGGTAAGTATAGTCCATTCCTTCTTTGAAAAAGATTTATGTTACAGTGGCAGTATGTGTTACAGTAACATACTGTCTTTGTGCTTAATAAAGGTCAGGGGCTTCATGTGAAAATAGTGCTCTAAAATGTCAGTGCATTTCATTACCAAAAAGCACATTATGGTATTTGAATCTGAAATTATATTTCGTTTTTAACAGTGTTGTGCATGATATAAAAACTACATAGGTTATAAGAATTCTTGCACATAGACTATCTTGTGTGATCTGTAATTGATACAAGCTAATTCAGTAAGTGGATGTAGGTACGTCAACGTCTTTGTTTATCCAGAGCCTTCAGTCGTGAAGTCTTAGAACAGTTCCAGATCCATCAGGAGAGACGTCGATAATTTGCAGACAGAAGTACATGCAGTACAAAGGCAATAGTCAGGCCTATGTCTTGTATTTTATCGAATGTCACCAGCATTACCTTACACCTGTTGCTGCCACCTTATTATCAAGTCTTGGATAAACAGTCTGTAACCAGAACAGAGCCCAGAAATGATGTGTCAAAAAGGAGAAATGTTCTCAAGGCCAACTCTTCTCTGTAACGTGGGACTTTAGAGGAACCTGAGGTATAGACGGTATTCCATAATCTCAGTGCACATGTTGCTCTCCCAAGCTATTAAATGTCCAATAGCCTTGTCACTAAATGGAACAGATAACACTAATTTCAATTTTCAGTTGGACAGGCCATGGTATGAAACTTTGTCTAGCTCAGGTGTGGCTGGACCACACTGCCAGGACCTCCACAGCTTTGCTATGTCAGTTTGCTATTCCCAGCAGTAAAATCACTTGTGAGTGATGCCCTGAAAAAGCTCCCCCTGGAACCAAGTACAGCAGACCATCTGCTCAACAACATGGATCATTGTACATACAGTTATACACTGGATGTATCCTTGAATTGGGATACTTGAAATGACAGCCCTTTCTTTGCAACTTTGACATACTTAGAAGTTTCAGTGACTCCATTAAAGTTGCTGGAAGGTAGGGATGGCCAGAAAACAGGACCAAAACTTGTGCTGTGCAGCTCATGCTTACTGGAGAAAGTAGCTGTCAGAGACACTGTCACTACAAACCTCAGTGCATGGTATAGTGTTTTGGCTTGCTTTCCTTTAGGTCTGATGTGTGTGTACATGTATATGTATGTATGTATATACACATACGTGTATCCAAACTGACTTTTCCTACACGTTATGAGGACGAAAGCAGTTCTTTTTTTCTCCCCCTCCAAGTAGTTAGCAGGTGTTTATTTGCTGCCTAGATAGGGCTATTTGAATGACCTGATCGATTTTAAAGTTGGCCTGTTCTGCTTTTCTCCTGTTTCTCCCTTTTTTTTTAAATCTTGCTTTGTTCCTTTGTTACAATTTTTATTAAAATACATTTTTCAGCCCACAGTATTTATTAAATCTTAAAGGAGGATGATCCATAAAAGGACAAGGTTTCATGAACTCATGATAAATGAGCTCTTCTCTTCTCTGGATGGGGCTGTGAGCTATAGGATGAAGGCCTGATCTTCTGTGCTTTAAAAAATTTCTATCTGTGCAATAGTCTCTGTTGTATTTGTTGCAGAGAAGGAACTACTTTGCAATTTCAGCCAAAATACATATCAAGTAAGCAGCCTTCTGACTCTTCTTTCTCTGTTACTGCAATAGTAAGGAAATAAGTTTGTTGGTTACTAAAATCTTCAGATACTTCAGCCTTGTTACTCCAACATATTTCCTAATGGAAGGCTGAGGAGTGCAAAGGGCAGGGCAGAAAAGGATGCTCTTTCCCTCCCCACACCCATTCAAGCTGTTCAGATTGTCATTTCATTTTCTGTATTTTTTAAGCAAAAGTGAAGTTGGCATTAAAAAAAAAAAAAGGCCACCTGTTTTTGGAAAAGAGTAAAAAACTTGTGTCTCTTCCTGATGGCTTTTAATGCAGTAACTGCTGAAATGCACAATCTCTATTACCACAGAACCTCATGTATGGCTCTATTCTGTGGCATATACTCAGTCATTCTGGAAACATTTCCATGTTTTTTACCACATAGTAGTTAAACATTTAGCTGAAGGTAAAGTTGGATGTCTCTTTGTTAGAAATAATTTCTGTTTTAAGAGTTTCAAACCTAAGTTCATACATTTTCTCTAGCTGAAGTAGGGCTCTCTTAGTGTTTATTGAATGTAATGGATCTTTTCAGAGAGTCTGTAATAAACTCAATTGTTATGACAGGACAATTCTGTTTCATTTAGCTGATAAGGTCAGCATTTGTTAGTGTGTATGGTTTTGTTTCTGTGGAAAGCCTTGAAATTAAAGCACTTTTTTTGAGTGACACAATGTCATGCAAGTCTAACAGGGGCAGTTAATGTCTTTAAATTTGTCACTGGATTATTAAATAGATTCCAACACAGTATTTTCTGTTATGTATGTTGGGGATTTCTAAACTTTTTCTCTGTCCAATATGCTGTTTTATAAACATTTTATAAAACTTTTTGAAAAATGGGTTACAGGCTGATGCATGAACAGAGAATATTAAATGATTGTAGTCCAACAAATAAGAATTCAGCTAGCTTATCTCACTTAGTATTGTTAGCAGTTATTTTTGCATCACTAAATGCTTTAAAAAAAACCCTTTTAATTTTATACTTGTCATTATATGCAGTAATTTGCATTATTTATTCGAACAGTAAACCCTAAAGTCTGAGTGTTAGATTGTATAGAAGAATGAGTTTAGAGACAAAAAAAATAATTATATGTTTTATTCTACTGCTGTTTCATTTTGCCTGCCATTAAAGTACAAAAGTGTACATTAAAATCTTCTATCCCATTGAGTGGCATTCTTGGATTTTTCAAATTTAGCTGTGAACATAGGTCAACTACTGTCAAGCCTAAAAGAACGCAGACTGCAATTGAGTACAGATGAAGGAGTTACATAGTACATGCTAAAACAGGTGGTTTGGGAGATGAACAAAACATTTAATAGCATGAAAGGCTGTTGCTTTGCGTCACCAACTCGAACATCAAGTTTACCATACGAAAATTTTATTAATATTGATATATTTTTACTGTTTAATTATTGGAATAAGAGTCCTCCTTTCTTTTCTAGGAAGTTGCTATATTTCTTTTCTAGAATTTTGCAAAGTTTAAATAATCAGAAGAGAGGTGTTGTAAATAATAAGAGAAATTAAAAATTGATTAATCTTTGCGTGCATTTCTTTTGGGGAATTGCTTGATTTTGTGCAGAATGTCCCACATGTGCTGTCTCCAAACAGGTTAAAGTCTTAGCACTGTTAAGAAGATTGCTCTAATATACTGTGTTTTTGTTTATAGGACCGTGAACTTCGACATAATAAAGTACTTGTACGATTTCTTGTGAAAACAAGCTTCACAGCCATATGGACACTGTGACAATGACTAAGGCAAGCTGTGTTCATCTCTCTACTTAGCTGGCCAGAAAGAAGAGTATTTTGGCTCTTTTGGATTTGTCCAAACAGGTGCTGGCCCAGCATGGAACCTGATGAAAATACTCTGATTGGTCTGGGTGGATCTGAGCAGAGGACTGTTTACCAGGGACCCTGGAGTATTTGGAAGCAATGTGTTAATTATAAACAGCGGGGTTTGAGCACAATCTGTTCTACTCTTAATGATGTTATCTTAACACTGAAATTGCCTGAAACCCATTTACTTAGGACTGCATTTTGCTCTATGAACTCTCCCCAGTGCTTTGAACATGGCAGCAGCCGTTGTTTGTATGCCCAGTCTTTTCACTTCCTCTCCACAGGAATCTTTGCAATTGCCTGCCAAAGCAGCTTTTCCTGAGGCCACCGTTTCAGGAGAGTGGAGTAGCAGAGTATAATAAACATAAGAACATATTTAAAAATCAAGCTGGTACAAATTCTTCTTTCTCTTCAGTAGTATGTAGGCAGACTGTTACCCTGTTATATGGAGATCACGATGATAGGAAACTCCCAATTAGTCACCATACTGCCTTTTTCAGACCATTCATAAATGTTGACTATGAAACTATTTTTACGAAGCTCTGTTTTTAAAAAAAAAAGATTCTTAAAGTTCTATCCCTTTGTCAAACTTGAAATGTTTTATTTTTGCTTCAACATTTTGTAGTCCTTTTATGCTCATCCAGTTACATGAAGTGCTAATTATAGTGCTGTGTGGAATGAATGTACTTTTAAGATACACACCATATAATGGCTTTTGTAACAGCTTCTGTCCTGTAGAGGAGGATGGCACAGCTGCCTTTTCATCAGAAAGGGAGAAATTCAACAGGTGACAGTCTTTCTGCAGCAGTTCCCCAAAAGAGTTGGAATAGTGAATAACCGATGTGATATTGTAACGTAAAACTTTATCCTTGGAAATACCTGATGGAATACACTACAATTGCAGCTTACCAGTAGAAGATTCTCAACTTTTGGAGCTTTAAAATCCTGTAGTCCAGTTGGAGGTTGTCTTCGTGAATCTGAAGATTTCTGTAACCCTCGTGAAAACTCCAGGTCTCACAGCCTGTTACTCAGATGTTCTACTCTTGAGTGCTCACCTTTGACTATTTGACAGTAAAAGACCATGCCAGGTCCTAAGTTGAACATGATGGTTTTTTTCAAGGAAAAATCATTAGTGTTCCCCCCTTGCTCTTATATTAGAAATGGTCGAATACCCTGAACATGTGTAGTCTTTACTCTTTTTTGTTTCTCTTTTTTTTCTTTCTTTATTTGTTTTTATGTTTTCTTTTCTTGTTTTCTTTTTTTTCCCCCAATTGTGGGTGTGTAGCCATACTTCTGGATTCAGACCCAAGTGACAAAAGCATCCTTCTGGCCAAGCTCTGGCTTCCTCCCTCAGGGGAGTGTGAAAGGGCAGCAATGAGTCATCTCCGTGATCTGTTTTCCTTCCTACCACTGAGCTGGATCAAACCCTGCACCTGTCCATGAGGTGGCAACATTTGTCACACTTACTCAAGTGCTTGGATGTAAATACATAGAGTGTTTCAAAAATGTTTACTACCTGCTTCTGTTTTTACTTATAAAAATGTCTGTAATGTGAACTTTGGGCTAAACTTTACAGTGCCTTTCTATCCTGGAGCTAGTGCTGGGCTGAGCTCGGCTCTTGTGGATCTCCTGTATGACTGCCTAGGGCTGTAATCTGTAGTAGAAGTAAGTTTTGAGGTATTCATATGTGAACTAGTCCATGTAAAACAATAGCAGTAGATCATAGGGATTTGTAATTTCTGATCTGGATTAGAATTTGATATATGAAATGTGATGGGACTGATAATGATTTGTTAAGTGCCACAATACTTGAGTCAGAAGACTTCATTTTCAGCAACCCCAATCATTCCCACCAAATAGACCAGACCGTCAAAACTTTCAAGCTCCAAATTTGGAGCACAAATTAGACATAAAATAAGGGTCCTAGAAATTAAGCAGTGAGAAAACTTGGTGCTGCTGATATTTTTTCAATCTAATTTCTTCTGTACTAGCCTTGTGAGTATTGGTGATTATTTCCAGTGTAAATCCAAAGAATAAGGTTACTAAGTTTGTGGAATGTAGTTAATTTGACTGAAATTAGGTTAACTAGAGAAGGAGCAGTAACTGAGGATTCATTAGACAGAACCACTCTCCTTACTTTGAAGGCACTTCTTTGACCTTTGTGAAAGACTCCTATCAGTGAAATAAAATTTAAAGCTGAATCAGCAGAGTATGAGCATGAACAGGGTGACTGAAGTGCAGATGATTGATGTAGGCTATAACTATGCTGATGATGAATAGTAGGATTTATTCTGACAAACTAGAAATATTTCTATATAGCCATGTCAATGAGTTTATAAATTACTGCTGAGTTTCTTACTAGATACCTTAGCAATATTCTGTTCTGAGACCCCATTTTCATGGATGAGGTGTGGCCTCCTTTAGCCTCCCTTGGGCCAGGATTTCACCTCTTCTACAGGTGGTTTTAAGAACTGTGCAAACAAGGTAGAGCAAGACAGTTTAATCAGAAATCCTTCAGTACCTTAGTACTGCAGTTTGTATTTTAAAAATACCCAATTTTTTTCATAATTCCTGAGTCACAAAGGATTATGATACTGTAAAAATTACAGACTTACAGTGCTTGTCTCCAGTGGCTGATCCAAACATTAACAGGAGCTGGGGCTTGTTCTTACAAGGAGAAAGTAATGGAAAAAGAAATGCAGCTATCATCAGTTGTGAAGAGATTAGTGCCCTTGACTAGCTCTGACTTCTTCAACAGCTGCATTTTCATGGAGATTTTATTTTTTAAAAAGGCTTGTAAGGCTGCATCCACATGTAATACAGTAGTCGATTTACTCTTTCTGGACAGTGATTTGTCTTACTCTGGTTCTCACAGAACCTGCTGCTTCTACTGTAACAATTCCTGTAGCTATTGACTCTCTTTTGGGGTGAGTTAAAGAAATACATTATTTCAGTACCTTCTGAGTTCAGATGCTTCGATACACCATGAAAAAATACATTCATTCTTGCCGTTGGTGAAATTTTTCTAGTATCCACCAAGTACAATTTTGACAAGACCATTCAGGCACTGTTTTCCTCTCATGACTGGAACAGCCAGCCATGCCAGGAAAATAGTGTGGAGGATGGGATTTCCAGCAGGAATATAGGAGATACTACAAATCTGTGACCTGTGAGCAAAACGTACCCAGTTATGTATCTAAGGAGTAGATATTCCCTCTGCACTTGTACTGGCAGAGATGACAAGGAAGAGTGAGAGATGGCAGGTTCTTGAGGGCTGCCTGGAGGTTGGCATACGGTGTGTTCTGGTCAGCCCAGACAATTGAGGGACAGAAGATTTACTGCATCCAGAAGTAAATCCTTCTGGAGGTGAAGTAACTTCTCTAGTTTTCTCAATGACAGAATGGCATAACTTACAGAAGAGCCTTATCGTTGCTGATAAATATGCATTGGGATAAAGATACAGCTTGATTAGCAAGTCTAATCATAGACAATACAAAATTTTTATGTGTTTGTAGATACTGGAATGGCTCCAGTAGAAAATTGAATGGGAGATTAATAGCAAAAACTGCGGTTTTTATCTCAGCTTCCCTGTGACATCTTTTTCTATGAACAGCCTGATTCAAATAAACTGTACAATACTCAGAGAAGGGTAACTTCTTAATTCTTTATTTTTGTTCATGTTTATTTAAACCATTTAAAGAATAAATCTGAAAACAACACAGAAATTGTTTGTGTATGCCAGCAGAGTTGAAACTGCAGAAGTACAATCCTTATTATGACCGTATTCATGTTTTTCTGAAAACTTGTCTTTAAAAAGCCACAGCTCAATGACAGTGTCTGTGCAAAACAAAAAATTGAAAAATATCATACTGCTTGTTATTGGTCATTAGCAATATATCAGCCATGTATTTGGATAACCAAGTACCCACCCAGGTGTCTGATATCAAGAAGCTCAGAAGTATGGTGTTAAAGTAGGACCAACACTGTCGAGCAGCCCATGGATGGAGGTGTTTCCATGCTGCTGAACAAGTGAATGTCTGACTGTAAGCAGGGAGTCTTAGAGTGAGAACATGATGTCCAAAGTACCACAGGTAGACTTAATGTTTGAAGTGTTCTAGTGTGTTGTACTTAGTACTTAGAGCACCTCCTCCTCTGCCAGTAACCAATACTATATTTTTTTAAAGCAGCGGAAGTCTCCGTAACTCTTTCTTTCATTTGATTCAAACTACATTTGGTAATAAATCATTTCCACTGGTGTGTTGCAGTTGCCAAAAAGGATTTGTTATACAGCTCTTCCAAGGGAGTTAGCACCACCAGTAGTACTGAAAGAAAATACATGTTCACTGCCTACTGTTTTGGTAGGCAGCTGGACAACTCTGGTAGGGAAACAGGCTGGGCTTTCCTTTGAGATTAAGTTGTGGATGAACTTGCCCTTTTGACACCTTTGATGTTTTGAAGTATGCAGAACTCTACCAAACTTCTGTATTCCTCTCTGTTTCTTCCTGTACCTTCCCACTGCAATTCTATGTTATTTTTGTAAATGGTTCTTGCAGAGATCTGCGCCAGAAGCACAGCCAGCTCCTGGGCTTGACATCACCCAGGGGATCTCCCACATGTGAGCAGAGCAGGAAGGCTGCTGTGGGCTGTCTGTTCTCCCGTGGTGCAGGTGTGCATTGTTCTACTAGCCTGTTGCCACATACTGCCTTCTGTCCTGCCAGGACTTGTTTGGATATTTGGAGAGGTCTGCTGTGTACATGAGGGTAGGTGTTCAGCTTCAGCAACGTCCTTTTCCAAAACCTGGTGCAGTATGTTGAACCCTGAATGCTGTATTGTCATCTTGTACTTGGTGTTCGTATTTCATATTTGTTCAATTTTGTTGAAATGCTGATGAAAAGCCCATGTCAGTGTCAGACTGATGTAATAAATGTGATTTTTCTTAAGCAGCACAGCAAAGGTACAGCTTTGCCTAAATTCATTTAGCACATATGTTCCATTTTCCTGGCACATACAGATTTTCTACAGAACAGGATTTCTAATATGCAAATATTTCCAAATTTTCTGCATTTGATTCTTGTTCAGGGAAATATGTGCTGCACATTATTTCATGTACTTTGTTCAGATAGTTGAGTTCAGAGGAATAAAACAGGGCTGGGAGGGCTGGGAAATAGAGCTTTGCTAGCAGGCTTTCCTGGAGCCTATGCATTGATAGTTCAGCAGCTGAGCACTTCCGGTGTCTTCACATAGGTAATGAGGGTTTTCACACTGGCACCTACTAAGTCCCGAGTCAGAGAATAGTTGTGAAGAGAGAATAGCCAAGAGTAACATAAATAGCCTCTCATTAAGACAACCTTGCCAGATGAGGGAGCATGTTTCTCCAAAATCCAGCAAAAGAAGAACGTACCTAAGAGACGGTGATGGAGAGCAAAGTTGTTTACTGCTCTGATGGCAAAAGCTTTGATTGTATTCTTACTGCTTACATTGATTCTCTTTAGTTAAAGAGTTTTTACAGTGTTTATGATGGTGCTGTTTCTCCTGCTACCTCATTTCCATCAGTACAATCCCAGCTGCTGTTTTTTCTTCCTCTGCTGTTGCACCCAGTGCACTGGGAGTTCCCACCTGTGCCAGCACTTTGTATGGGGAAGTGAGTGCCCTGCTCTGTGATGCTGCCCTAGTTGCCAGCCCTGGTGTTGCCATCCCAGGGCAACTCAGTATCTCAGGCTTGGGATAGCAACAGCAGGGAATGGTTGTTTCATATTGCAGGGTGTAGGAACTTCAGCAACAACCCTGAAAAAGAAAGACGTGATGTGAATAAGCAAAAACATCTACGGGGGAGGCAAATTATGTTATTCGTGTGCAATTACAGCAGTTCCTGAATTCCAGCTGCATGGCTGAATGAATACCCATCCCATTTCCTCACATTTACATTTTCTATGCTGTTTTTGATTATTTCTCAAGGATGCAAATCATTAGAAGCAACAAATAGCTGGGAGTCCTGCTCAAACTTCTGGGAACAGTGTCATGTTGAGATTTGGGAATTTCAGAGAAAATGAGAAGAACAACCAAAGACAAATACACGATTTCTCCAGTGATGTAAACAAACCTGTAGCTCCTGCCTCCCGGGGAGGGGAGCTTCCTCTCTGTCAGCATGGGCTCTTTCACTTGACTGAGCCTGGGGTTGGGGCATGTGCAGGAACCTTAAAGAGCTGCTTCAGTGCTGCTCTTCATTTCAAGCAAAGATAGAATGTCTGGAGCTATTGGTAAAGAGATGTGTTTATATATCCTGAGTGTGTTGCTTTTTAATGGCTTAGAATCCTTCACAAAAATCTTACCTAATGTCAAGAGTGCAGGAGGGGTTTTTTTTGTTGATTATAGGAAAAGCAAATATGATAGTTGTGCAAATAGTCACAGTTACTTTCTGCAAAGTAATTTGTCCTCAGCAATCCCTCTGTTGTTCACCATCCACAGTTTCTTCTTTTAAGTCAGGCTGCTGAAGAGACTGAAGCTGATCCCTCTGATTCATTTGGGATGTATTTGCAGAAAAAAGTACTCTCATTCCTAAAATAAAAAGTGGGGAAGCAGAGGATTAGACTGAAAATTCAGACTGCTCTGTATTGGGTAGCCTTCACACTATGGGAGTCAGAAATCCTGATTTCAGAATGCTACATAAATATGTGGTTGGTTTATATTTTCCTCAGATGGTACAACTTCATGAATTTTTGGTGTGGAAGGCAATTAAATATGTGACCATGGGCAGCTGTTTTCCATCAGTAGCTAAAGAATAGCTCATCCATCAGAAAAGACAGCACTGTCTTTGCATGTTCACAGCCAAAGAGATATGGAAATAGTGGAGGAAGTCAGGTGGTGCTGCTGTTTCCTTCTCAATTTCCCTTCCTGGGAAAGCAAGGATGGTGAAAGAGCTCAGTAAGATCATGAATATCAAATTATATTTTCAGTAAGACATGGATCACCACAGATTTCTGGTGATCTAGGGTCTGTGACTACAGGCTGCCTTTAAAGCTGTTGGATTCTCTTTGGTGATGTCATCTTTGATGCTCCTCAAAATACTGAACCAGTCAGAGGAGAGAGAGGACACTGTTTCCTGCCTTTGTGCCAAGATGCTGCTGTAGCACTTTTCAGCTGAGAAGGATGAGAAGTTTGGAGCAGAAGACCCAGGCACACATGTTTGGGCACAGAGATCTAGAATGGTTACATGGATCACTGTGTGGAACAGATCTACTCCTCATCCAGCTTGTTTAAATCACAGAAGAGAACCAGTCTCAACAGGGATCGGGATAATTCTTTTTTACTGTTTGTGTCAAACAGTCCTCACTCATTAAAAACTGGAATTTCTTTTTGCATGAAACGAGTAAGTCAGCGTAGGCTGCTTACCCAGTTCCAACTCTGGCTGCTGAGAAAGTAATTCTTTTATTTTTAGCAGGTTAAGGAACATCATTTTTATGCTAACCTTTTTTTCTTTTGAATTCTTTTCTACAGATGCCTTCCAGAAATCTTTGGATGTTCGATATGTTCCTATAGATATATAGTAAAATTTTGACAGCTTTCTTATTGCTCAAAACCTGCGGTTCCCTGCAGAGACCTTTTCTTCTCTGTAGCCTTATTGCCAAGTTGTCAGAGCATTAATTAAACTAGAAGAATAAGGCATTGCATGTCATTTCCTATACTGGATGCCTTCATGTCAGGGACATATCTCCATGGTAAGAACCTGTATATAAACAAAAAATAAGCCTGGCAACAGTATGAAAGCTCATGCAGACTTTTAAGTGAGAAACATGGCAAAAGAAAATACAGAATTTAAAGCAAAGTCTTTCTAGGGAAAATGAAGAGCACTGAATACTGCAGTCATTAAGAACAAATGTGATGATTTTGTCTAGCTACTTGGAGTATTTCAATGCTACTTTTAATCTCCATATTTTAGGTATTTATTGGTTGATATCTAAAAAGGTGTCTTATTCTAAACCCCGCTCATTTATTATAGGTAGACTTAACGTTCCTTAGTGGGATTATGGATTCTCTGTACAAGCACATAAAATTATGTATAGTAAAACTTTATTCCGTATAAACTGCTAATGATTTGCATACTTTTCATTTTGCTGCATGGATCAGAATGTCTTCATTTAATATACATCACCTCTCAATTTGATGTGCATTTACTCTGCTGTTTAGAAGCCAAAAAATACAGCACACATGTTGATGTTTTTCCTGCAATAAAATGAATAGATGCTCAAACTATAATTGCAATCCACTGTTTGCTAACCCTGCAGGCAGAGCCATGGCACTACAGAAAAAGGAGTATTTCTCATTTTTTTTTCTCACATTTTCAGGGCTGTGTGTTTTTGTGACTCTTCACAAAAAAAATTTGATCATTTGCTGCCAAACTGAAAGAAAAAAAAATATTTTCTAGAGCTGAAAGGAAAAAATTGTGCCTTAGGGATTACGAGATGAAGTGGATAAAACTTTCTGGAGGATAAAACTGCTGTAAGTACACAGGGGTCTTCCCTTTCTTCTTGCCATGTATGGAGCAGTCCCTGAGGGATTACATACAAAGACTCTCCATGACAGGGAACACTGCAACTGTTTGTACCTGGCTGTGCCACTGAGACTTGGGGCAAGCAGAGGGACATCCATCACTTACACACTTGGTCATGGGCCTGGCTGAGAGCACAGGAGTGAAAACTTCTGTGCCAGTGGAAAAGGACCTGGAGAGCACTGGTTGTGTCTTCCTTCTCAGCCAAACACAAGAGCACTGGCAGTCTCTCAAAGGTTATTTGAAATGTTATGTGAAACATTTCCAAGCTTGAAAAGTCCTTGATGTTGTGAGGACGCTCGATTAGCTCCATGCATGTGCTTCTGGGCTGGAGCTGCGTGCCTGCTCTCCATAGCAGCCTTCACTCCTCCTCGAGGAGCTCCATGTCCAAGCTGGGCAGTGTGGACAGAGGTTTTGGCGTCTCTGGGGTGACTGTATTGTTGTAGACAGGTAGATGGGATGGCTGTAGCAGCATATGTAGTATGTTCCCCTTTTCTTGGTGTCTTCATAGAATCACAGAATATACTGAGTTGGAAGGGACCCATCGGGATCATTGAGTCCAACTCCCAACCCTGCACAGGACACCCCAAGAGTCACACCATGTGCCTGAGAGTATTTTCCAAACACTTCTTGAACTCTGTCAAGCTTGGTGCTGTGACCACTGCCCTGGGTAGCCTCTTCCAGTGCGCCACCACCCTCTCTGGTGAAAAACTTTTTCCTATTAGAGAGCCTAAACCTCCCCTGACACTACTTCAGGCCATTCCCTTGGTTCTGTCACTGGTACCAAGTGAAGAGATCAGTGTCTGCCCCTCCTCTTCCCCTCACGAGGAAGTAGTAACTGCAGTGAGTTACTGCAGTGAGTTACTGCACTGTAACTGCAGTGTTACAACAGAGACTCCCCTCAGTCTCCTCTAGGCTGAACAGACCAAGTGACCTCAGCTGCTCCTCGTACGGCTTCCCCTTCTTGCCTGACTGTCACTGGTATTCTGGGTGCATGTGCAGCAGCACACTGTGGGTGCCAGTCTTGGAGTTATACCTCACAAGAGCAGTTTCACACTTGTGCTACTTCGATCGTGCACAAACCCTTCCCAATAAATCCTGTAAGATGTCTGGCTGGCTGTTTGCTGGGGAGTCACTGTCCAGGTGTTTTACATCTCAGGCAGCCTATAAAGCTGTACCCATGAGTCCAGCAGTGACTCAAGCATATCCTGAGGACTTGGGGCTAGCCTTGCCGGGATGGGAGAGATGCCTCCTCCTTCAGCTCAAAGTGTCACCCCTTCAGACAGTCTGGGGTAGTCAGGAGCTCAATTTGGTGCTGGGCACTCCAGGCACACCCACGGGAAGTTAAAGTTTGTTGGGCCGCATTGGGCCACTAGAGGCTTGCCCTCGGCTCCTAGCGCCCTGCCCATCAAATGGGAGGACGAATTGGAGAGTGAAGGATCCTCAGAGGGCGAGACCCAGGTCTGAAGCCACCACCTCTCTCTCTAGAAGGTTCTGTTAAGTTTTGTTCCCCATTAGTTGTTGTGGGTTAACCCCTCCTCTGTAGGTCTCCCATTGGTTGTATGTGTTTTGGAGCCTCCCATTATCTGTCTGTCTATCGGATATGGTTCGGTTCTGCCTTCCCTAAAAAGCCCGTGTAACCCTGAACCCTCCGGCCGTTTTCCTACCTCGCCTTTCTGAGCAATAAACTCGGGAAGTCTTGGAAGTGGCTCTCTCCCTCTTCTCTTTCGCCTCCGGGGATCCTGGGAGACCTGAACACCAGGGTCACCTCGCCTAGGGGGCACCCTGCTTATACCGAGCCGGTGCTGCCCGAACGCGCGGCTGCCGAGACACAGCACGGACACTGCGTGTCTGCGGGAAGGACACTGCTGCCTCGCCTGGGATTGCCGCCCAGCCAGGCTGACCCCTTCCAGGGCAGCGTCAAAAGTTCTATGGTGCTGGGCCTCCTCTTAAGTGTCAGAGTGATGCCATGAGCCTCCTGCTTAGAAGAGGCAGATTTTCAGCACAGCTTCTGCCACGGGGCGAGTTTCTCCCTGCCTGCCCTCGGTGCTGTGTCTGCCAGCAGGATGCACAGGGGCTTGTGTTCCACTGCACAGAGCTCACCTCCACCCGAGCTATGGGACAGTGCTGAGGTATCTCCCATGACCACTGCGAGGCTCAATGTCCTCCCTAGCTCCTTCCCTGCCATCCCCTCTGCTAAAGCATCCCCACCACTACTCAAGCACTTGGATTTCTCTTCAAAAAACAGTCTTTAAAAATTATTCTTTAAAATTTTCTGGTAAATAGAGTTAATTCCCTAAGAGAGGAACAGTTTAGATTGCTTAGCTGTGAGTATCTTTTATTCATGAGCAGCATACGCCATACATTCATCCCCTCACTCAAGTCTCAAGCATTATTTCAGGCAGAAGAAAGCACATCTTTAGCATTGTAGGTTTTTGAACAATCTGAAAATGTGTAATGAAGTGGCAACACATCTCAGAAGCAATAACCTGCTGAAACATTACAAGCCTTTATAGTCAATGGGCATTTTAAAGCCCTAAATTGTAAGCAACAGAACTTTGTTATTAAATGATTAGTTTAATGTACACAGAACTTTTCTCCTTCTCCCTATGTGTATCGAGTGAATCCTAAATGATAAACTGCACCAGTCTGCTTTTTCTCATAAACTGCTTGGTTTTTAACTCACAAGGTCCTTAACGTAATTTTCTCCAGTACATCCAGTAATTCCCTTTCCCTTTCTTTTCTGGGTGCCAAGGAGAGGCACACAAGAGTTCTTAAATCTAGTGCAAACTTATAACCTGCTGTTTCCCCTCTCAGATCTATTTCTTAAAACACAGGTGAAATAGCCTGAGGAGTGCAAAGGTTGGTCTCTTCAATTAATTTAGCACGTCTTTGTAGAAAAATAAAGCACAGATGAAAAGTCTGTAGGAAAACCTGCTGCTTCAGTCTAACTTCCTGGGGTTGGCTACTAAGCGTATTTGGTTATCAGGAGGATTAGTTCATTGTTGCTGAAATTTTAGCTTTGATCTCTCATTATAAGTTTTTTAAATTCTGAGGATTAATTGCATTTGAGGGGAAGATCCAAAGAATTTTTCTGACTCCAGTGGGTTTTGAAGGAGGCCACCTGAGGTAAATGATAGGAGAGCCCACCTCTGCATCTTGATCCCTGGAAATGGAATTGACCTTTTCACAGCTCAAATAGGGATCATTTCATATAAATATATCTTAATGGTCAAACCCAATCTCCTTTGCGTGCCCTGGTGCAGTTGGCCTGTGAATACCATGGTCTCCTATCAGCAAAAGGAGACAAGATATTTGCTCAGATGTTCAGGGTCAACAGGCCAGCAGAGATGGCCCCAGCTGAGGCTCTAACTGGGGCAGGTTGAAAAGCTTGGACCAGCTGTGTGGAGCTGAGCAAAGCTTTCTGCTTGTCACCTTTGGTACTCAGCTGCTAATACTCCAAATTTTGCATTTATCAGTACTTCATAGCTGTGTGGATTTTGAAGGTGATGTTTCTCTTCCAGCTGCCTATCCTTGATGGATAGTTTCTCCATCAAGGATAAGGCAGCCTCCTGTGCCCAGTAAATGCAGTTTTTACTCCTGCTGGGGAAGGAACGCAAGAGAAGGGCTCATATAACAGCTGTGCTACTAAATATGCAGTGCCTGGGGCAATACCAGCTCCCGTGGGCACCCACAGACTCAGCACCCCTGATCCTCATAAGGCTGTGTGAGGCTGGAGAGCAAAGCCCCAGCTGAGCATCTCCAAGCCTTCCCCATTCCCCACTGTAAAAGGGCTTAATCCCACATGACTCAGTGAGTTATCTCCCCCTATCAATGGGTCTGGTCCTGTCTCCCCGCAGCCATGTGCCCTGTACTCCTGCTGTTTACTTTGTGCCAGTTTTGGAGCTGATCTTGCCCCATTGAGACAATAACTCAGCCAAAAACTGGAAAGCTTTCTGCCATGTCTCAGGGGTGGGTGAGAAGGGACAGGGAAAGGTGTGCTTTGGTAGCCACAAGCCATTAGGTTCAGCTCAGCTGCCCCCAAAACCAAACCTTAAATATATACAGCCCCTACTGTTTCCCTGTAGGTGGATGCTCCTTGCCCTTGGCCAGTGGCATAACTTGGGCACTTCTAGCCGGTGGCTATAGATGGAGGTTATGATGTTCAAAAATACTATTTAGAATTAATTATCCCCTTAGTCTTCCAAAAGGGGGACTCTGTATTCATGTTTGGGGTATCTTCTTGAGGAGTTGTGGACAAGCATGTGCCCACATGCCGTACATATGAGTCTGCTAAACAGACAACACCAAAGCTGTTAAACCTGCCCTTTTCATGAACTTTAAATTCATTGGCAACATTTTTTTTTTAAATGACACTCTAATCTTTCAGAGAACAGAGCCTCTGCTTAGGATGCTGTTCCAAGGAGAACCAGCCACCATACAAGGTGTCCTCTTGATTTATAGCTACAGCAGCCTGAATTTCATATAACATGATAATATCCTATAACGTCTCAGAGCTCTACACTGAGTTCCGCACAGATAACTGGTTGAGCGGTATGCGAAGACAGGACGTGATAATAATGTCTTCAGCATGAAACGATGCTATTTGGGATGCCATAGTTCTTGGATGTGGGAGCAGTAATCCTGTTATCAGTCATCAACAATAAACGACACCATTGTAGATATCCATTTGCTGGAGGTGATACAGAGAAGCAATTAGGAAGCAGCCTAGCCAGCATGCTGAGGTTTCACCTGCTATTTCCTTGCAGATTTTCTCTGCAGATTTCTGCCCATCTGCAGGTTTATTTTTTTTTATCACTGTAAGTAAGTGGACATTTATATCTCTGGTTATTATTTCAAGCCACCAGTTGTATTTCAGCATTGATTTGGGGAATTCTGTTCCAGGTCTTGGGGCTGTCTCCCATGGCATTCTCCTCCAAGAGACTCTCCAGGTGCAAGAAGCAGTATGGTTTGTGGATACATTAATGTCTGCACCTACAGGGATGGGTAACAAAGAATAGCAGTGAAAGCTGCCATAAATTACCTGAGAGATCTCAAGAAAGGTAGACAGGTAACAGCCAACTGACAGTGCCAAGCAACCAGATGAGTTTTCACCATCTTCATGCCTAGTCCATCCTTTCCCGCTACGGCATATTTTTTGATTACACTATGTTATTTTACAACTAGTATGAAATATTTAGGGCTTTAAATTTACATAGTCATAAACCACACTGCTTTGCAGTACATCTCACAATTCAAATACAGGAGCTGTATAATTACATACTTCCACAAACTTTTATTAGTGGAGAAAACATAATTTTACTCTGGCACATTGTTGGAAATTATTTCTGTGATGAAATCTTAGGGAAAATTTCTTTAATGAAGTAGAAGTGTAAATGAACAAATTAGGTTATCCCTCTTTAGACTTCATGTGCTGGGGTTGCAGCTGTGCTTAGACTGGCTATTTGTCTTCCTGTGCTTCAAGCAACCCAGTATAGCAAAGCAGACTGAGAGGGAAGATGTCAGTGCTGCTGCTGCTCGCTACTCTGCCCATCAGGTGCAGTTTTTATGCACACCCAGTTGCTTTGGTCCTTTGTTAGCAACTTTAAGGAACTGCTGCCCACTGCCAAGATACAGCTGGTCATTGCCCTCACAGCATTTCTTGACCATCTACAGAGCTCGTAACTGTCCACAGTCCAAGGCACAGGAAGCACTTGACAGGCACAGCCTCACCCTGCGTGTAGGAAGGTTACCAGTGTCCCATTTACTTATCTGCTGGGGATGAGTTATTACTCTGCAAGCATGAGCTTTCCCCGTGACAGACAGGCTGGTGCGCCTCTGCGGGAGGGTCCCTTCCCATCCGCGCCTCTGATGCTGGGTGCTTTTGACCCCTGTTTGCAGTCAGAGGTTCACCTGAACTCACCCAAATTCACTTCTCCTGTATTTTCTTTCTTCCCTAACTGCTCATTTCCCCCAAATTTCCCTACCTTCACATATGTGCAATTACAAACCTCCAGCACTTAACTATGGCCACGGAAGATATTTTTGGATGAGTACCTAAGACATGTACTAGTGACCATCCCACAGGTTCCCACCTCTTTCACTGGGAACTTTCTCATGCAAGGAGGGATGTGGCAAAGAAAGGTGGACAGCGTTTGTCCAGTGTGAAGCTGACCTCAGAGAAGACCGCAGAAGGAAGAGGCTTAGACAGTCTTCCCATGACTAAAGGGAGAGATGGAAACAATATTTCCAATGAGAGAGAAGTCCTGCTGCATTTCTACAGTGCATTTTTAGCCTTTTGCACATCCACTCTTTACTCCTAGCAAGATAAGGTGGCCACGGTCACCTTTTCTTGCTAATCAGTAGCACAGATGTCAGTGAATTGCTTTCTCCTTCGGGAGATGAACATTCCACACTCCTCTTGGCTGGGAATCACAGGAGACTCTGCAGCTCCTTGCACAGCACCCCAAGCCAGCACCTTTGCTATGGGCTAGTTTACTTTGCTAAACCTTGCACTGGACACCTTACATGTTGACACAATGAATTCCTATAGAGAATGGCTTTTCAAAATGGCATATTTGTAAAATCTACTGTGAGCAATCATTTAAAAACACACATGGGATCAAAGTTCTGTTTATCCCAGGTTTAATAATTACCTTAGCAATGCAAAGCTGAGCCCAGTGGCACAATAAAACTTCCTGTCCAGTTTGACATCTTGTATGTCGATGTTGACTCGTGACTTCAGTCACTGTTTACAAATATTGGCATGGGAGGTCCTTATAGATCAAAATAAATTATGTTATCAGGACAGTGAAAACGGATGAACCCTGAAAAACCGGCCCTAATCTGATGAAAATACCCTCTAAATTAAACAGGTGGTGGAGCTAAGCATCTTCTCCAGGTTTTTGCTCCCCTGTGATCTATCAAGGGACAGATTTACATTTATTGGAGACTAAGGATTCATTACGGTACAGTTTTTAAATGCAATCTACAGAGCACTAACAAGAGGTGAAACCAGGGTCACCCTTTAACTCACGGATCAATAAATCTTTTCCATCCTTGAACTGTAATGTCAAATGCCATTGCCTAAAAATTCCTCAACCAGCACACCAATCTATATCCATTACAGCTATATTCTCATTTTAGGATACAGAGAGCGTGCACATAATCTCAGCTACACCTCACAGCTGTTTGTGCAAGTTCTTTTACTTGTGGGTTAATGCATATTCTAATTTCAACATCTATAAATAAGTAAATATGTTCTGATTCATTTTAAACATCCGTAAGTTTCACATTGACAATGCAGTAATTATTCTCGAACTCTTCCATTTCTTAATAAGAATAAAACCTCTGCCTAAACTCCATATTCACAGTGACAACACAACGTTAACATCTTTGTAATTCAGATAAGCAAGATCTTCTTTAAGAAATTCAGGGGGAAAATATGCAACGTGACAGAACAGCATGAAGCTTTCACATGAGAATCCTAGGAGGAAGTGTCTACATATTTCAGAGTAAAATCAAAGGAAGCCATTAAAAAAGAGCACATTGTCTAAAATGTGTTGAAATGAGACATGTATTTATTCTCTCCCTGAGGTAAAAACCTGTACAACTTTGGGTTAACAATCCATAAATTATCAAGTAGTTTCTCACTTGTGGAATAAATAGCATCCAAGAGTGTCTGCATCCACACATCAGCTGAAGCTGGAGAAAGCTAAATTTACAAAACATTGAATCAGGAGATACGTGAGACTCAGTAAACAGCACAAAATCAAGTGACTACAACAAGGAATATTACAGCTAATCATCAGGTTTTCAACTTCTCAAGAAGTTTCTGCTGCAGTTCATGGGGTGTTCAGGAACCCTCTGCAGAGCTTGGCAGAAGAGCAAGCAAAACCAGGGAGGCAGGTGGGTGTAGAGGATGGAGGAGCCAAACAGACTGACAAGACCCAGCCTCAACAGCATTTCTCGATTCGACCATGTTTAGTGATGGCATTTTGGAGCCACTGAGTGAAGTTGGGAGGGTCACAGGTGGTTGATATTATCTGAATTCCTGGCTGAAATGTGCCTCTCCCTCCCAAAGCCCACCCCCACCCTGGTGGCTGTCCCATCTGGATGTAGGTCAGTACTCAGAAAAGATCAGCAAAGCTGGAGTGCTCCTGCCTGCTCCATGAGTCAGTGGTGAGGAGGGTGCCCATCTTCTGCAGAGTCTCAGGCTTAGAAGCCTTGATGGTAAAAGCACAAACTAAAGTGTTTCAGCACAGGGTGTCCAGGAGCCTCAGCCCACATCCCTTCCAGGTCCTGCCCCCTCTGGGTACACTGCTTGAGCAAAGATTCCTGTGCTGAAATGAGCACCCTGTCACCCAGCCTGCAGAGCACAGAGGAAAGGGCTTGTGACTCCCACAGTGCTGGAGTCCATATTCAAATGTCAGCTCAGAGCACCTCACAGGAGGCTTCTGGCTCCTGCAGAAGCCTGGCCCAGCCTGGTGGTGGTCCACAGTGCCCTGGAGCAGGACTGAGATGCTGCCAGGATAGACCCTGGACATGGGAGTGCTCTGACAGCACAGCTGGAGCATCACGTGTGGATGAGCCCTGAATTTCAGAGCATGTCAGCAGTTACCTTCTGCCTTCTGATTAATGAACTCCTGGTCTCACTGCACAGTTTTAAGGGCAGGTATCCAGAGGCTGGATCACACGGTGTATCCTCCTGGTACTGAAGAAGTGCCCTCGTTGGCAGACTCTGGAGGAACCACAAGTGATTTGCCTGTAGAGGATTAAGCTGGACCTCACCCTGCAGCACTCACAGGGTCAGTGCTGGGCCTCTGAAGAGACATGAACTGGGCCAAGAACATCAGTGCTAGAGACGAACATGAGTAAACGTAGGCAAACAAATTACAGAGGGGAACAAGAAACCGACAAAGATGAATGTGGCAAATGAAATGTAAGCAAGTGTATTAATGCGGGTCAGAAAAAGACTTAAAAAATCTTGTACTCAGGATATTAAAATTGCACTCCCTGGTGTGTACCTACCTGCACCTCTCTTCTAAACATTATTTCTGCTACATTTACCTTGAATTAAGAAAGAGGTTTTTCATCTTCGAAGCAGTCAGACCTGCAATTACACCGACCCAAGTTTTGCATGAGGTAATATTTTTTCCTGCCTTAAACACAATTTGTACTCAAAATGAACTTGTTAAATAGTCTGTCATCTCGCATTTCCTTCTGTAAAGAGCAGACAACACCTGAATAGTTAATGAACTGCAGTGCAGTTTAATCAGAGTGGGAAAATACTATTTCAAACAAAGAATAAATTCATCCCCTCTAGTTTCTCCCACTGCCTCCAGCTTCATGCACTAGTCACTGGGTTGCCAAGTCACCCTGCACATGATGTCCTTTGAGCATGTCCTGAGCCAATTGGCCTGAGCCCCAAAGGCTGCACACACAATTTTGGGAGCTGATGGTCCCCATCACCTTGCTTCACAAGCAGCTTTTTAGGCCCAGGTGATGTGAAAATGCCAAGGCAGTGTGCCCCAAGTCACGGACCAGCATGCCCAGCCCTGTTCAGGATGTGCAGTCTCAATGTTTCAGCCTACACAGGGGCTTAAAAGGGCTGGATGCCTTATTCACCCAGTAAGTAATTTACTACGACATGTTCATACCAGTATACAAGAGCATTGGTGTGCCTCCAGTCGTAGTGCTGAACCCAGAAACTTTGCTCAGAGGAGTCATAACCCGCAGTAGGAAACAGCTCTGGAGCTTTACACTGGAGTGCATGTTGCAGAGCCGTGCCAAATGTGATATTACCAAAATAGCTTTTGTTCCAATACATTGGGCACATAGAAGGAAAAATATTACCTATTGTCTGGGTTGTAAGTTCCCCTTTGTATAGAATATGAATAACATTTCTTAACTGCGTTTGTGAAATGCTTTGTCCCTGGGCACAGAATCTATACACAGCCACAGCATTGCGGTTATTTATGACTTTCCTTAAGCATCGAGAGTTATGAAGATGTACTTTTACTTTGATCCTTCACAGACCCAGTAGCCTGCAGGAATAATACAATTCATCAATGGTTTTGTTATGTGTGTCACTGTAACAGAGGGCAGGAATGAGATACAGCATTCCTCTGCCACCTGGGAGCATCCGCTACCCAGCAGCACAAAGGCGGATGGGTAACATCCTCTCAGCAGGTGAATTGCGTAAAAACACAAAGAAATAAAGTGGCAATTGTGGCTGGGAAGTGGCCGTTAAGGAAATTTAATTCAGCTGACTGTGATGAGTAAAGATGCCATCAATATTTCCCACTACTGGCCAGTGAGTTATTGGATACGTGATTTCCACAATCTAACTCCCTCAGCACATTGCTATATTAAATCTTTCGTTGCTTTTGTTGTTTTATCCCTAAAGAATATGAGAAAGGTGAATTGCTGACTTTCCACAGCTTGCTTCAGCTGTAAATGGAACTTCAGCTCCTCAGGGCTTCAGCTCATGGGCAGTGAAGCAAACAGCGACGGCGGATGAAGATGGAGCTGTCTCCCACCTGCCTGCCAGAGGTTACTGCTGCTCTGATGGTGTCAGCAGCAGAAAATATCTACCCAAGTCAGCTCAAACTGGGGCATAAGGGTGGAGCAGCAGAGATGTAGGTGCTGAATCAGCTCTGTTTTGGAGAACAGAGGGATGTTAGCAGCAGCACAGGGGCAGGGCAGGGCAGGGGCCGCTGCAGGACTTGTTTAAGCAGCTATGCCAAAGCCCACAAGCACATTTTGCACTTCTTTCTCCAGGATTATGTATTGTTGGCCAATAATCTTCAAAAGAGGGAGAAACTCAATATTGTAACCTTGCTATTACCCACATGAAAGGTCAAATCTTTCTGAGCCTGATGTTAATTTCATTAGTGATGGGGCTGGGCTTTAGTAAACACAAAATAGTACTAAATCAAACAGATGCGTCTTGCTTAAAACTCACCATTATACTAAAAAGAATTAAAATTGCAAAAACTGAATGAAAATAGCACAAGGAGTAGCAGAAGCAAACTGCAGTCCCTCTGGTTCAGTCCTTGCATTTTTGGTGTGGGGAGAAGAAAATATAATAGACAATAGGGTGCCATGGGACAGAATAACACAGCCAGGCAGGGTCCCCATGACTCATACCCAGAAGATCTTTCCTCAGGAGTGGGAGTCATAATGATCCACAACAAACTATTGTAACCCGCTAAATGTCGCAAGTGTCTCTGAAGCCACATTAACTTCCCGCAGTGATGATTTTTCTGAATACGTGACATTGTGCTTTGTTCTGCTCCCTGACAAACACATTTAAAGGCACTACCTTGACTCCCCTTTGAGAGGTCTGTCTGAACCACTCATTTCTCTTTCTCTCTCCCTCATCCCCCTCCCCAGCACTGGGCGATGCTCTCTTCACTTCCAGGAGAAATGACAGCAGCATTCTGCTTCTTGGAACAATGTTCTGGTTTATCTCCAGGAGTCAACAGTAGGTGGTTTACTTTCTGGCATTTCTGTCTCTTTTTTGTTACTTTTCTAGGCCATTTGCCAAAGGGGGAAAAAAAACAAAACCAAAAAAACCGAATACTATGCTTTGCATTTCTACGTCTTCTTCCATTCAAGGCTTCTCAAATATTTGACAAATACCCTTTAATTTTGAGCCAGGCTGCTGGCAGGTGGATGCAGCCAAGGAAAGGCTTCCCTGGGCCACTCCCTGGGTGGTACATGGGTGTTCAGCTGCAGGCAGGAGAGCTGCAAATGTGCAGCCATAACAGGGCAAAGGCAAAGGCAGCTGCAGGCTGAGATGAGTTTTCCCCTACTCCTGCAAACCAAAGCTGTGTTCATTTTACGCTTTGACTCAGTGGTGGTGGTACCTCTGCAGTAAAAATCCCATTAGGAGCATCCAGGTCAGATGGCCATTGGTCTCTCTCCCAGCCCTGGGTGCCATGGCTGGTCACTCGATAAGGAGGGTGGCAGAGTGGACAGGCAGAGCTGGTCACAGAGCAGAGACCACCGGCAGCTCTGGGACAGGGCTGCTTCTGCAGCTGCACCTGCAGCAGTGTGGGAGTGACACCCATGCCTGGAAACACAGGATTTCCAGATCTGTGGTGAGGAATTAAGTCTGTGTGTACAGCTAATAAAGATAACTCCTTTCCTCTTATCTTACTGGAAGGAGGAGCAAGAGAAAGGCCAAGAAATGAGCCAGATAATGTTGCCAGGAGCAGCACTCTGAGCCCCCTGTGACAGCTGATAAAGGCTGTTGTGACCACAAAGCAGCAGAGACAATGCTGTGCCCCCAGCCCCACCTGAAAGCATGAGGGGGAGGATATGTGAGTTACCAAGTCTCCCCAGGTCACTTTGGAGACATCACCTGCCTCCTCCTTAGGGACACAGGCTGGTGTCATGTGCTCTTGCAGTCCTTTCAGAAAGAAATTTGGAGACAAAAAAGTCCACAGAAGAATTTCTTCCACACGATATAAGTGTCTCAGAGAGAAGATCATGGCACAGCAGGCACCTTGACGGTTCAGTTGCAGGGACCAGCGGCAGGACAGGGGCTGTAGGCACATACAGACACTCAGGCTGATCGTGGATTTTACTGTGCAAGGAGCTACTGTTTACTGGCTGAAGTTCATATGTGGATATATGAAGTTGGGCAATGGGGCTGCATTGGAGTTACCGAGGTCCTCTGTGAGGGGCTGGGGCATCTTGTGGAGCTTCAGATGAACTTTGATAAAACAAAATAAATTTAAAGATGAGCAGGGACCTATAGGTACACCCTAGGATTTGTTCTAACCCCATAAACACCCACATAACATCAGAAATCTTTAAACCTGTTAGGAGTCAACACACAAAGACCCAGCAGTGTATTTTAAGACACCGCTTTCACGTGTTCATCCCTTCCCCTCCGTGGCAGCTCTCCAAAAGCCTGTTCAGTTTTATGAGTGTTGTGTCTCTTCACACTATTGTGCCTCGTGTCGTACATGAAATGGGAGGACCCACAGCTGCAGAGGATGCTGCTCCCTGACAAGTGTTTCTTGAGGGGTTACCAAAGTGTGGAAGAGTGAGCAGGGAGCTCACTGGACTCAGAGAGCTTGATCTGCTCAGCTTATTGAAGAGACAGGTAAGAGGAGACTTCTTCACAGCTGATGTGCCCTCTCAGGGAGACACATCTGCTGTGACTCTCTTGAAGAGAGAGCAATAGAGTTTCTGGCACTGGAAATCTTTAAGATGTTATAAAATGAGGTTGTAACTTGGCCAGGAAGCCCTCATCTGGAGCTCAGCGTCCCCTATGATCCACCTCACCGGGCATTGGGATGATGTCAGGAGCACCTTTGCACTTAAAAGTTGTTGAAACAGACTCCAACACAGACCACTTCATATCATTATTGTAAAGGGAGCTTGGTAGCACTGCCCAGTATCTACCCCAGTCACACCCTGAACCTGCTGCCCATCCTGGGCCAGCTGATACGGTCTCACGTTAAAACTGTGACACTGAGACGTGGAGGAACAGATTTCCCTGAGAGAAGCTCAGGGCAGAGATGGGAGCCTGGTAGTTTTCTCACAATGGTTGGATCACTCCTTAGCAGTATAACCGTGATTCCTCTTGGGGATAAAAGCACTGTGGTCTCTTTTATACTTTACATTATACAAGATATTTTCATTGACAATCACTCTGAGCAGCTTCTCAGTGACCTTCTTAAAGGGAGCTGGCAGGAATATTTGACTCATAAGTGATGAATTTTAGACTTCTTGTGGAGGATTTGGAATAATGAAAAATATCTGCTTATTCTATAATATTCTGGCTTATCTTAATACTTTGCTTTGCTGCTAATAAGAATTAAGATTATTTTAAATTAACCTATGAATCTGATTTTCCAACCAGTCTTATTTCGGTTGAAAAAGTCATCTTCAAAACTGAAGTGTAAGTTCCATTCCCAACTTTCTTTTTGCATTCACATGGTCACTGTACGCTGGCCCTGTGTTCTATTGTTGTGACGTATTTCTTGGATAATGCTTGCTCTGAAAAACAACTAGTTTTAGAGTTTGCAAGCAGATAAAATTAAATAAAAGTAGTATGACTATGCAGTTCTAGGAGTGCAAGGCTCTGATGAGATAATTTCCACAAATTAAGTGTGCTGGGAAGAAGAAAGAAGTTACCCACCGTTTGTTTTCTGTTCCCATGTTTTCATCACAGCATCATCCATTTCACATCACCCATACCATTACACCCGTGTGTCGTTATCTCCAGACTTGGGCCCACATGTGTGTGGCTTTAAGGGTTCCTGAACTGACACAGAGGTGGCTCTTTGCTGTGTGCACCTCCACGGGTCACGCTTGTTGCTGGTGATGTCCAGCTGCCCCTTGCACATGCCCAGCCAGTGCTGACCACCAGGGCCCACGAGAGCGCACACACACACACACAAACACACGCGCGCGCACATGCACACACGCGCGCACACACACGCACATGCACACGCACACGCACACGCACACACNCACACGCGCCCACCCACATGCACACGCACACACCCACGCGCACACACGCACACACGCACACGCACACACATGCACACACACATGCACACACACGCGCACACACGCGCACACGCACACACACGCACGCACACACGCACGCACACACGCACGCACACACGCGCACACACACGCACACACACACGCACACACGCACGGTCCCTTTGCACTCCCCAGCCATCCTGCAGGGCTGTGCAGAACACCCCTACCTTCATCCCATGTGCCTCTCTCTTGGTGCTCAGCCAGCCTCTGCTGCCGGGCCGCTGTGGGGAGCCCGTTCATGTCAAAAGACAGACCCAGGCTCCCACTCCCACTTAAAAAGATCCTCTTTAGACACGGAAAGAAAAAAAAAAGGAAAAGGAAAAAAGACATTTAGTTCGGTGCATAAATGCAGCAACTCAATCGCTGAGGGTGGGCAACACATTAACCCCTATGTCGATGGGCTGAAAAACAAATCTGAGAATTTAGTGGCCCCTGTGACCGGGTCTCACATAAGTTAGGAGCTCTGACACCCCCGTGTCTGTCCCGCACCGGGCCGCGGGTCAGGGAGCGTGGGGGCGGGGGGATGGATCCTGCAGCCCGACCTCCGCCCGGGAACAGGATCCTCCCGCATGCCCGGCCGGCAGTGGGGCGCCCGCTTATCCTCAGGGTTTGCAAAATTCTTGGATATTACAAAGAGCTTCGATGCAACTACCATTCAGCTTTTGCTCGGACTGTATTTGCAGCTGCAGCCGGAGAGCTTTTGCAGTAGCCAGTACGCAAACAAAATATATCCTACAAAATGCTTGCAGCCCCACAGGCTGCAGTTGCGTGTCGTAGATAAAAGTATTGAACCTTGCATCCCCACGCTCAGGTCCACTGTCATGCACTCACAGAAACTGTATATTTTAAATACATTTTAAATACAGATATGATAAGGGAAAGCCCTCTAAACCTGCAGTAAAATGTGTTTCCAGCTCTCTGCAAGTTTAGTGATTGCTAAATGGAAGAGAAGGAATATCTTTTCTGAGACTCTTAAAGTTTAGTGATCATTAAACAAAGCAGAAGGAATATCTTTTATAGACTTCTACAGGATTTACATCCCACTTTTCTTCACAAAGTAAACTGTTAAAACTGTCCTGGCCTGTTAGCCCTGTGTACCTTGGGTCCTTGGGGTTACTCAAGTTAGAATAGCAAAGGGGAGAGATAAATTAGGCAGTAAAATGGACTAAGAGTTTCTTTTGTGGCCACTGACATTTAAAAAATTCTTCAGATAAAGGCTACCCACAATAAATATTTGCAAGTTAATGAAAGCCTTGGAAACTTCACTATTCAGATGTAATATGGTTAAATACCCATCATTTCTTCATGGAAAGCCAGAGCAGACAGTGGATAGTAGGACAGAGCAGTCATGGACAGGAATATTTGTTGTGGGAGATACCTCTTTATGTAAAATGTGTGTATTAAATGTACATTGGAAATCAGATTTTCAGAACAAGGTTGAACACTAGAATTGTAAATAACCAGAGCCAAGTTGAACTCCCTTAAATATACTCAGGGATGCTTCTCACACAGCACTAATAAGGCACAGCAGCACCATGGACCGGAAATGGGCAAAAGTATATTCTTATACCTGTGCTGCGTCCAAAACAGTACATTAAGGCAAAGATCATACAAATCAGGAACATATAAAAGCTAGAACCATGATGAATATTGTGTCTATTTCTTCAGCAATTTTTATTTTTATTCACAATAGATAATACTTTCCTAAGCATGAACAGAGAGTTTATCTCTAGATTTACATCTCTAAAGAAATCCCATAAAATATATAAGATATTGAACACAAAAACTTTCTACTCTTTGAAAATATTCACCCTTAAATGCTATTATTAAGCCAGACAATAGAAAGTTTTAAATACTTGTTCCCCAATATGGAGTTATTTTTAAATCCTATCTTCTTTTTAATGGCTACAAGATCAAAAGTAAGTTTAAGGGTTTAGGCTCACCTATTTGATAGCATCAACAGTGTTTGTAAAGAAATACCTTTCTGAAAAAGAAAAGCCTTTTAATATCCTTTTTTATATTCATACCTCAATAAAATTAATAAGCAATAAAGAAATACAAGTTTAAAGCCATTTGAACGAAATGCAGTAAAAAGAGAGAGAAAATGTATTAAGTTAAATACTCTGTTTTCAGATGAAATCATGATATGTCAGTTTATAGACAGTGCATATTCTAGGAGCCCACTGGAAAATGGAGCAGCCAAACAGCTCTTATTGTTCCTACCCCAGAAAAAATTAAGATCTCGTAATAACATAGGCATGGAAGTTGCCTATAATTTCACATTTAGGCCTTTGTTTAGAAATGACTTGGGCTCTGCTTAAGAGCAAAGTTCATGTAACTGGCAAGGCAAGACTGCTTTATTATCTGACTGTGACAAGTCCTGTGCACAAAAAAGGGATTCATCCCAAACTGTTATTTGGCATGGCCAAGGCAACTCCAGAGTGCCAGGCGTCTCTGGTAAGTCCCTGCATAAATAGGAGAAGAAAACAGGGAGGCTGCATGAACTGAAGACTTTGTTTTGGAAGAAAGAGATCAGTTAGCTATTAATTACTTTTAATTTTCCTGTCCATTGTTCACAGGTCAGAGGTTTCCACATAGCTGAAGCCAAACTTTACTTACACTGAAGCTCCAGCTTCACTGATAGACCCAAAAGAGGGGGTCCATCTTACTGTAGCATGGTCAGACCCATCCTCCCCACTTCTTTCCTTGACTGGGATTATGAAGAGACCTCACACACTTTGGGATGGCTGAGGCAGGCCTTTCCAGCCTGAAGGAGAAGCACATTGATGGATTGACAGCCCACCTTCTGTGTTGGGCAGGAGAGGTCCCTCTCAACAATTTATTGAGGTCTGCTTTTTGTGTACATCTGATTGTCAAGAGGAAAGACACACAAAGAGAACACCGAGTGCTTGTACGGATGAGTAGAAAATAAAGACTTGGTGGAAAAATCTGACTCTGGAAAGTCCACTTTATATCTTCATTAGAGTGAGAAAATCAAAAGTGCCCCAGTTTGCTGCCCTGCTTTCAGATGTTACATGCTATACCATAATGGATAAATGATACGTGTAATTTGGTGCTCCATGGCTCTTTCTTATTTGCAGCTGATTATGTAGAAACCCTAGGCAGTTTCCTTAATTTTTGTCATAGAAAGGTGCTGAAAGCAGGGGACAAGATTTGCATCAGGAATCTCCACAAGGTGATAGTGACAAGAGTGTTTTTCTACATTCTTCCATGAAAGCCTTTGCCCAGACCTAAGGAGCTTGAACAAAGCCCCTTATTGCTCCATGATACTTAATAGCTCCCCAACTTGCCCATATCTTTTCAAGATTATCTGCTGTGGCCACGTTAATAAAGCAGCTACTCGCCAGCTAATGTTTTTCAATTCTGCTTTTGGGGTGTGAGCTCTCTCCCTGAATGAAGTGAGCAGCTCTACTGCCTGAATAATCACTTCCTTAAATTAATATGGACTGCAGCCGCATCCATCTGTGCTGTGATTTCCCACCACCACCCAAGCTTGAAAGAGGCCTGTACCTCCTAAGTAATTATTTACATTCCACCTATTGCATTCTCCATTGCAGACACCAATCTTTACTCAGTTCTCATCTCAATTTATTCCTCGTTGTTTTCTCTGTTAAAAAACATACTTCATGAGGGGTGAAAGCTCATGGTAACCTCCATCCTGCAGTATTAGGTAGGTCCTGCCTTTCACAGGGAATAATTGTAACTTATACGAAGATCTTGTATCACAAAAGAGAGAAAATAAAGATTATTATTTTTACAAGCTTTTATTTCTGTTCCAGGAGGGTTGGTCTTAGATACTCTTCTTTAATAGTTGTTTTGATGCTATTAATAATAATATCTTAGCCTTGCTGTCAGTGGGAGAGATGAAAAAATTCTGGCCAAAGATGTTTCATAAACCACTCACCTTCAGAAATCAGGTACTGTATTTACTCAGAGCAGTGAGGGGATACGAAGCCAATGCAAAAACCCACTGGGACGTGGCTGGCCCCCTATAAGATAATGGGGACAGCCTGGTGGGAGGCTCCCTCCATGTCCAGCCGTGTTGGAGGTGCCCAGGGACAGGGGCTGAGTAGGGTGTGGTCCTCCTGGTCATAGCAAAATCTTCCACATGAGGTAAGGATTTGGGGTGAGTTATGGGTAAATCACACTTACTTGTATCAGTGAGATTGTGCTGGAGCTGGGGCTATGAATAAATTTTCCTTTAGGGAAAGACTGGCAGAGTCTGGAAGCTTCTTTTTCTTCCTTCCCCGCAATGCACAGGGCTTGGTCGTAGCTTTGGCTCCCTACAAATATCTTAGAAAATGTCTTCCTGCTATTGTACATTGCAAAATCATGGGGTTTGTGGGTTCTGCAGTAGCCTGGTTTTTGATGGTGGGCACCACTAGCATCACTCTTCTATGCAAAGATGAGCCTGGAATGTGCAAGAGAGTTTTGGGAAGCACTTTTTGAGCTAGATGTGTAGGGTCTGAGAAGGCAGGAGTCTTGTCTGGACTGAAGGTCTATTACATTATTTCTGGAGGGCGCAGGAAATGGGGTTTGAGGTCCCAAACAGTCCCTTTGAATCCTGTGTCCTTGAATATCAGCAGTCTGGGGTGTCTGCTGGATTCCCCACCAACAGAGCATGCATGAGATGGCAGGCCATGACTGTGGGACTTCCCCATTCTGCCCAGTGAAGAAGAGGTTAGAGAACTTGTGAAAGTGTAAGAAACAAAGGAGAAAGGAGAGAGGAAAGCATAACATGAAGAAATGGAGGATGGAGGTTACCGAGGAGAGGCACAAGGTTTCCAAGTAGAGTAATTACTTTTTCACCTTCTTTTACTGACTGTCCCTTTTGGTAAGTGACACACATGTCTCCTGGAAGAAAGAGATGGGCTGACTGCACTAACAATCCTGGCTGCTCTGGATACTAAGCAGCTGCAAAGAAAATTGTGTACAATTCATCAGCATGGGCCCTATCCAAATCCCAGTGACTTCAGGGAGTGCTACTCTGAGCCCCAAAATATGCTGGCAGATTAGCTATCCCATGGTCCCAAGATTATTTAGGGAGTTATTTCCTGAAAAAAAAAGAAAGAAAAGGCATTGCTGGAAACTGGTACAGTAGCATCCTGACAGAGATGGATGGCACCCCCTCCTGCTACAGCAGTGGGACCTCATCACCCCCCTTCCCTACCACTTTCTTTTTTTACAAGAGAGTTGGCTATGTGTAGCAGCCTCCTCCAAAACGACTGGCCAACTTTCCATGGCTGCTGGGCAGAGCAGGCACGAGCCAGGGTGTGTTTGCTCAGCCGAAGCCCCTCTGGCATGGCCTGGCCTCGCTGGCGAGCTCGTGCTGGAGGGAAGCAGGAGTGCACAAGGGAGAACACATCCCATTGGCAGCAGTTTCACCAGTGAGCCCGCACAGCTTTTGCTTGCATGAGATTTTGGCATGAGGAAATTATATTATTAGTCTGTCACTTCTACAAGCATTGAAATATATGGAGGAGGCACAGATGTTAAAAAATAACCACCAAAGCAAACAAATACCCAAAGCTGAAAAACAAATAAACCCCCTAAAAAGGAAGTCTCAGAGCCAAACTGACTCCTCACCAGCTGCTGCCCAGCCCAGTTTCCACAGAAGTGGCCAGGGACACCCACCACCCAGTGGTGGAACAGGTGTTCCATCTCTACACAGTGCACCACCAGTGCTTTTTATCTTTACAGCAAAGGCAGTGCATTTCTCCATCCAGGTTGATGAGGGACATCACCTCACTCCATCCCTAGTAAGGCACCACCCAGTAAGACAGGAAACACAGCGAAGTTTTGCTGGTGGCAGTGAACTCAGGCTCGATGCACAGCCAGCAGAAAAGGCAGGTTGGGCAGATGGCAAGGATGTCCCCCGGGCCACTGCGGACAGGCTCTCTGTCAGCTGGGTGGGAGGTGGGCCAGGAAAGCAGCCTGCATAGACGTAGGGCAGCTGCGTGGTGCCATCCATGTGGCTTGTGCCTCCGTGGAGGGAACCTTTTCCTCTGGTACTGAAACCAATCCAGGAGTGAGCCCCTGGATTGTGCCAGTTTTGCACTTCAAAAATGCTGGCAGGTAGGCTCTCCTTTCCGATTACATCATGTCACTACCGCTCACCCCGGCTGTCTCTGGCCGTTGGGCAGGATCCAGTAGCAGCATGGTAGATGCTTTAAACCGTTGTGCATTTACTCTCATCTCCTGATGCTGTGGTCCCTCTGTCAGTCCTGCTTTGTTAAAAATTTATGTTTTTATGAATTGCTCGCCTTGCCAGTGTTTTATGTTAAGTTTCTCATTCCCCTTCTGGTGTCCATCAGGTTTGCCCCTCTTGCTGGGATAAAGGGCCTGGGCACACACTCTCAGGGAGTTGAAGCCTTTTCCCAGGGACTTGCACTCCCCAGGGACTCACACATTGCCCCCCGCCCCCGGCTAGAGCTGCCCGACCCACCTCTGGGGATGCATGTGCATGTGTATCATTTTGAAATGGAAGTGGAGAAGGTTTAAGCAAAAATCTCACTTTTCCCCAGCAGTGGGTGCAGGTACAGCAGAGGCAGGGCTGTGGCTGGGACATGGACAGGGGCAGGGGTAGAAGGGCAAGAGTTGGGGCTGAGGCAAAGGGACAGGGACCGGGGCAGAGGAGTAGGGGCAAAAAGGGGATGGGGCAGGTGCACAGGGTCAGGGACAGAGGGACAAGGACATGGACAGGGCTAAAAGACAGGGGATGGAGCAGAGGGACAAAAGGATGGATAAAGGGATAGAAGCAGACACACT
>VZTH01005061.1:0-86660 GCA_013397815.1 Aleadryas rufinucha
GTCTGCTCGAGCAGGGCTGCCGAATCCCTGCTGCTGACCAGCTCTGGACGCTGCAGAAACAGCACCAAAGTGTGCACAGGAACAGCAGGACCCTGAATGGCGGCACCTGCTCAACAAGGCATCCACACCAGCCGGGATGCCAAACGGGGGGATACTGTGGGCACATCTGCACATGGCTTGGCAAAAAGCTTCAGCAGTATTGGCCACAATGGCTTTCTCTTGCCTTGCCAGTCTCATAGCAATGCTTGGCAGCCTCACCTGCAGCCTGTGCCCCTGACTGACTTCAGAGGCCATGCTTGAGGGCGGACTCGCCTTCCACAGTCAGGAGTGCCAAGGCAGCAGCATTGATGCCACCGTGAGAGAGAGACTCTGATGGGACACGAGCTCTGCGCTGCAGCTGCCGTCCCTCTCCTCCATACAGGCACCTTAAAGACACATGCATGAGCTTCAAAGTCCTGGACTTGCTTGGACCAAAGGAAGAAGTAGCAGGTGCTGAAGAAAGGCAGGGACTTCTATGGCTCAGTTTTGCTCTCCACTTGGGGAATCACAGAATCCCAGAGCACTTTGCGTTGGAAGGTATCTTAAAGATCATCCAGTTCCAAGCACCCTGCCGTGGGCATGGGTGGTGTGCAGGCCCAGTTGTCACTAGACCTGGAAGAACACTTATCCATGTTTACCTTTCCCCCTCCTGGAGTTCAAGCTAGGATGAAAAGATCAGCTGGTTAAAGCTGAATTTTTAAGCTCCTGTAACGAAGAATAGGAGTCTCCACTGGGACCTGGTATGTCCGTTCAACCTTTTTAAGATGTTACAGTTGGAGCTCAGCCCTGTACAGCCCAGGCACAGGCTCCAGGCTGGTCCATTTCAGCATCCCCAAGTGTTTGTGGCTTCCTATGCACCCCGAGACTTCTGAATGCATTCTTGAATTCCCAGTTACTGCTGTGCAGGACATGAGAACACAGCACTTGGAACAGCCTGTTTCACTCATTCTTGGGTTTGCTGCTCCCGACTAAAGTCATAATCAGGAGCAGATGCTGATGTAAAGGTATAGCTGAACACCAGTGACTTGTTGTGTAATATCTAAAACCTTGTGTGACTGTTCAGAGACTCTAAAAGCCACAGGTGAAAATGACAGCTTTGGTATTTAAGAATCCTAGAAATTTTGAGATCTGATTTTTTTGGTTTAAGGATTTGAATGCCAATGAGGAAATTACAAAACTATTAAAACTTGTTTTCATTGGCAACCCCTTTTAAATGGCATCAGTAAACTTACAGGGGACAGGGTATGACACTGGGGACAGTACTTGGCAGTTGATGGCTTCAGATGTGGGAGATTAATGGTTTGCCAGGTTTCACCCAGGAGTTCAAGTTTTCCCAGGGCTTTGTTGGGCTGGTCATTGCAGGTAACTTTCACTAAATGCAAAAGGATGTAAAAGCAGAACATTTGGAGAATGTGCCCTAGGGATAGGGAGAAAACCTTGAAAATGATCGGCAGGGTCTGGAAAACTTAAAAAAAAAAGAAAATTAAAATAGATACAGCTCTGTGACTTTTCAGGCATGACTCTTTGGCTCTGGAGGAAATGTTTGCCTTGCATCAGCTACAAAGTTGTGCAATGACCCTGTAAGAACTGTTCCTGCTGACCTGGCAGGCACAGGAAAGCCTCTGAAACTTCAAATATTTGAAGTTTCAAAGGGTCCAAGTAATGAAGTGAGGCCTCTGAGATTCTGCTGCAGGCTGTGATGTTTCAGAACACCCATCTGGCCTGTGTTACTGTGGTTTTGCTTGCTGTAAACTCTGCTTTTTGTTGCTTCACTCTGAAAGTCTGCTTCCAGCAACACCAGTAGGAGCTGCAGAGGGTGAGTTTGTGTCCATTGGACCTGCAGTGCCGAAGGGATCAGACACTGCATATAATCACAGAATCATTTTGGTTGGAAAAGATCTCCAGGACCATCGAGTCCAACCTGTGACTGATCCCCCCCTTGTCACCAGCCCAGAGCTCTGAGTGCCACATCCAGGCGTTTCTTGAACACCTCCAGGGATGGGCACTCCAAACCTCCCTGGGCAGGCTGTTCCAATGCCTGAACACCCTTTCCATGAAGAAATTCTTCCCAATGTCCAACCTGACCCTTCCCTGGCACAGCTGTAAGCCATTTCTCCTCCCCCTGTCCCTTGTTCCCTGGGAGCAGAGCCCGACCCCGTCCGGGCGGCCCCCTCCTGTCAGGGAGTTGTAGGAATGAGAAGGTCCCCCCGAGCTTCCTGTTCTCCAGGCTGAGCCCCTTTCCCAGCTCCCTCAGCCTCTCCTCGTATGACTTAAATGTGTGGCTTAGGACTGTGTGTGAGCAATTAGAGAAATTGCAATCTCAAAGGCTTCTTCTCCTTCCCAGGGCATCAAGGGTTGGAGAATGTTCAGCAGCCCACAGAGAGTGTCTGCCTGGGCTCTATGATTTTCTGCCAATATCCCAAGGGACGCAACAGATGAGTTATGAAGAGAAAGCTGAGTCTGTTGTGTCTGTGAATTATGGATCAGGTTTCAAACCCTCCGTTAGTCTGAGCCAAATGTAGAAGCCTTTCTGCTACCTCTATCAGCTGATGTCAATGTAAGTCTTCTGCAGGTGTGGCAAAGTTACTCAGAGAATCATAGAACACTTTGGGTTGGAAGGGATCTGAAAGCTCATCTCATTCTGATCCCCTCTGCCATGAGCAGGGACATCTTCCCCGATCCCAGGTTGTTCCAAGCTCCATCCAACCTGGCCTTGGACACTTCCAGGGATCCAGGGGCAGCCACAGCTTCTCTGGGCACCCTGTGCCGGGGCCTCCCCACCCTCCCAGGGAACAATTTCTTCCCAATATTCCATCCAACCCTGCCCTCTGGCAGTGGGAAGCCATTCCCCCTTGTTCTGTCACATCATGCCCATGGTAAAGAACTTCTCAGGAACCTTTTGATTTTGCTAATGGCACACCACAAAAGCTATGGAAAAACAGAGGAATGTACTGCTGTGAATTTACTTGTTTTTTCTTTTATCCGAAGAAAGAAACTTTCTTTATTAACTTTCATCTGTCATCTGAATGTCCAGGAAACAAGGGATCAGGAATAGCTCCTCAGTGCCTGGCATGCTGTTCAGACTGCTTTCAGCATACAGGCCTGTGATGATGCTGGATGGTTTACATTTTAAAGGAAAATGCCTCTTGTAATTACCAAAATTTCGCTCGCAAAGAGAAATTATTGTTCTGGTTGTCTGGGAACAGAGCTGACTTGATTGCTGGGAGTGAAAGGAGTCTGGAAATAGTAATCTAAGAGAGGTGCTTTCATTTCCTCATTTCTTAACTAACACCTGTTTGCTGTGTCGATTGAATTGGATACAACTCCCTCCCTCTGCCCCAAGCTGCCTTGGCATCTGGAACTTCCTGGTGGTAGAGTCCAAGTTTAGTCCTTAAACTGTCAATTCTCCATCTCACCTTTCATCCCTTCTCTGTGTGCCATGGCACCACTCACCACCTGGTGCTTCCTAGCAGAGTCCTTATCGGCAAATGCTGGAAGCTGGGCACAAAGGGAGCGTGGTGAAAATCTCAGACCTCCCCAGAAACCCAGGACTTGGGGCACTCTGAGTCTGAAAATGTAGAATTGGTTCCACTGCTTAAGTCTACTGAAAGCAGAGATTCAGGGAGTTGAAATAGCAAATATCGCCGTTCTCCAGACGCTGTAAAGCCAGGGCTCTGCAGAGGAACTTTGGTTTCATTAAACAATTTCCAAGTCCCACTCAGCATTACTACAATCCTGCTGGCAGCATTTCCTAGGAGCTACTCTAAGAGGACAATCTTTAAACTCTGCAGTTGGCTCAATATTTAAAATTACTCTTGGGCTGGCTACAACACTGTGCCTTGGTGGTTGGGAAGGAATTTTACATATTCAGCTTCTAGTTCTAATATTAATTGGTCCCAGCATACAAGAGGCAAATGGTTCCCTTTTTAGGGATGAAGTGGAAAGCTAAATGTTAGCCAGACCACTGCAGCAAGGTGAAAAACAACAAGGATCTCGGGACTCTGAATGCCATGTTCTTTCTGTTCCAATGGTTTGAGAGGTCTCATTCCGCGTGTTTCATCACCACCTCTGATTGATTGCAGAGAAACCACGGCAGAAGCAGGTCAAAGAGCTCACCTGAAGGTTTTGCCTTGATCTGAGGCAGCCTGGTTGTGGCTCTGGCAGCAGGGAAGTTGGCCATGGCACAACAGCCTGCTCCTGAGAGCCTCCAGCTCAGTTTAAATCCTTTGCATTGTGGTGCTCTGGTGTGGCTGCAGCCACAGCAGCACACAGATTCCTGGCTGCAGGTGAGGGTGTCCAAGAGCTAGGAGAGAACATCTTCAGCTGCACAGAACGAGGAGAATGGATGTAGAGAGAGGGTCTGGCTTTTGACTGGGAGAAGTTTCAACTGGCGTGTTGGACCCCGTTCCCAATGCTGAAATCCAAGCTGGCTGGTAAAAAGTGCCCACCCCCTTTTTCTTTTTTGGCTTATGGACCTGCATCCACCTCTCCCAAGGCAGTGCCTGGGCGGGATGGCACGTGTGTGGTGAGGTTCCTGTTTGGCACCGCCTCTGCTTGTCCCCCCGTGGTTCCTAGCGCAGTCTCCATGCTCGTAGCTCTACCAGCTGGCACACACACTCTTTCCTGGGATGTGCCCCAGGTCACGTTCCTTTCCCGGGATCCCACAGCAACAACAGGGCATGAACCCAGTGGCCATCAAGTCTGTTGGCCTTTAGGTGCCCTAAAACACCTGTAGTGTTGAGTGATACCCAATTCCTTCTGTCACTCGAGGAGTCGGATTCCCCCAGTGTCCAGCCTTGTGACTGACTGCCACGCTGCAATCTGACCTCTTACAAGCAGGAGGAACTTTATGCTTTTTTCTTATTAAATTTGAGCCTCCCACAAGTTCTTTGTGATTTGGGAAGTTCTTAAAATGACCCCATGCCACAGAATTCAGGTGGAACTGCAATTTGAAGGTTAATGGAGGAATGTCACTCATGGGACCTTCAGAACGGACACGGTTACACCCATCTCTGCCTCGTGAACAGGCAGCAACAGGTGAGCTTGCTTGAAGGCAGCAGTTTCCAACATCCTTTTCCAAAATTCCCATTAACTTTTGGGCTGAAACTGGGTGTCCCAGTGATCTGCCATGTGCCTTGTGTCTAGGAGGCTTCTCATGGGTGCTTTGGTCTGCAGGGTGATGGTGGCAGTTCCACGTGGGTGAATTCCCCTCTGGTGCTGGGGAATCCTCAGGGAATGCCAGCTTGTAAGTGCTTCCTGTTGCTGCCAAGACGTGAAGGTCCTGGGTCCAGTGCTAAGGAAAGAGTTGACTCACCCCACGGAAAACTAATGGCTGAAAGTGAATGAAATAACTAGATTCTGCCTTTGGCTATGAAGATATCAGGAATTCAGTGCTCCCTGAATTCCCCCCCACCGTGGGGAATTCAGTCCTGGGAAAAAGGCACTGCAGCCCATCGCTTATCAGAGAACTACTGCTAAATGGAGAAAAGCTGACAACAAATATTTACTCTGGGATCAATTCTGTTTAAAGTGCAATGTTTGGAGCATAGTGTGGACGTGGGGAGGTCAGGCGTAGGATCAAGGCTGCATTTATATAAAGACAGAGGGATATGCACTGGGAATCCTTGCTTGGAAAGGGAAAAGACTGGAGGATTTTGAAAGACTATGAAGATCTTAATTTTTGTCCTCACACTGAGCATTTTCTCATGTTCAGGTAAGCTGGAGCCATGTCCTCCTTCTTAGGGTGGTTTTGGGGGAAAAAGTACAAGCCTACAATGGACTTCTGGTGGAACTGTGCCTCCCTCTCAGGGTTTCCAGCGTATGACTATGAACTCCCTGTCACAGAAGAGGCTCTCAATGCTTCCATTGCACGGATCAATTCCCAGTCATGGAGCAGAAACCTGTATGGTGTTGTCAGGAGCCGAGTCATGGGAGTAAGTGCACAGACAACGGAGATCCTTTACCTGAAATGTGCTTTGCTGGGGTGGAAAACTCTTTTCCACCCAGTCCTGGAAACCCAGATTTAGCTGGAGTTTGCTGACGCTGCTTGGAAGAGGGTGGGTTTGGGCCATCATCTGAAGTTACGGCTTTAGGAACCTAAATACCTTTTGTGTGTAAGTTAGTAATTAAAATACTTCAGGAATTCAGACTTTTCATGGCTAGAGTAGAAGTCCTTGAGGGTTGGCAACTTGTAGGATTTCTTTCAAAAGTGATGTTTTTAAATGCCTCCAGCTAACTGCTTGCTTTGGGCATCAAACAACCTGGTTCATCTGATGCTCTTTGCTGATTAAATGCCCCCACAATTCAGGATTCTTTCTCTGATCTTTTTTTATGTCATCTGTCTCTACGCAGCAATTCTGGTTTAAATCTGCTAGAGTCTAAGTGCAAGCAGGAAACCCCTATCTGTTTTAATTTGTGGTGCTAAGAATTATACTGGATACCCTCCCCGCCCCGAGTTAAGGAGTTAAAGCTTCTTAATTCAAAGTTATCTTGTCCATGCTCCTGAACACCCTCAGAACCTTTCTGTTTCTATAGGTGGCCTGTATCAAGTCTTCTGCAAGAATGAATGTCAAGATGATGTATGGATTTATACAGTTTGGATTAAAACCCCCACATATTTGAAAGTAGCGGGAGTGTGTTGTTTGTTGGGGTTTTTTTGGGGGCATTGCTTCTTTTTTTTTTCTTTTTTGAGTCTCTCATCTTCAGCTAAAGCATTGATTAGACTATGAGAAAGAGAAAAGAATAATCAAAAAGCAACTCAACTGTCTAAAGCTTGGGGCAAAGCCCATCGAGGCAGCTTTTCTCACACACATCAGTCTGCTCTAAATTGGGCACTGACCCCTAATGCCCTTCTGCCATCTTCTGCCTGACAAAGAAGCAAGATTGCCAGGGAGTGAGGGAAACAGGAGAGTGACAAGGACTAATGATGTGTTGTGTTGACCCTCCTTTCACCAGGTGGATATGTGGGACAGCGATGCTTACAGGTTGGATCTGCAGTTCAGCGTCCGTGAGACCGTCTGCACCAAAGCTTCGGGGAGAGATCCCTTCACCTGTGACTTCAAAACTGGGCCTTTTGTGGTAGGTGTCCCTGGTGGGGGTGGGAACCCTCCCCGCTGTGCAGGATCTTCTCAGGATGGGTTGGAACGCTGCTGGTGCTGAAAAAGGAGGAATGGCTGGCTGGCTTTCTGGTACAACCTGCAGCGTGGAGTGGGTGTTAGGTGGGAAGGGTCAGTGGTGGGAGACTCTTCTGCCTGGCCAGTGGGGAGGGCAGGGAGCTGAAAAGAGGATTTGTGTCTTGGAGCGGCGTGTAGTGAAGGGATGTGTGCTTTTGGGGCCAAATCCTAGAAGGAATGGCTTGTTCTCTTAAGATCAGAGGGTAGAAGAGCTGATGTTTCACTCGCTTTTGCCTATCTGGGCACCGTATAAAGTGTTGTTATCTTCCCATGTAGTGCAGATCCCCCCTCTGTGCTGACAGTGCTGATCTCTTTCAGATTTTTAACTCTCAGCCTGAAATAAAAAGGCTCTTGATACGGCTCTTGCTCTGCTCTGAGCAAAATCAGTTTAAATCACCAGTTTTGGTGGAAATACATTGTCTTTGAGTCTGGACTTCTCTGTGCACAGTTACTTGGGTCGAATCTCGTCTCTGCTCTGGAGCTGAGCAGCTCCAGTGTGTGCGTGTAGATGACACCACACAGAACTGTTGGTTATTGCTTTGCTATTTCTCTTTAAAAACACAAATGTTGGTGGCTATGGTGTTATCCCTTGTATCCTAAACTGACACCATCCCTCTCTTCTTCTCGGGGCAATACGGTAGTGTGAGGATGTGTTTTCCAAACTTGAGTGCAGGTTTTGCTGCGGTTTTTTGTCAAATTGCAGGGACAACATCTTTAAGGGTAGTTTAAACTTCCAGAGCTGGAGCTGCTGTTGGCGTAGCCCTGCACTGTCCTTCTCTTTGTGCTTGGTGACACCAGAGCTGTGAAAAGGATGAGGAGGTTTTCTCCTACCACGAGCAGGCTCAGAGGCTCGTAGGACAAGCACGTAGTTGTGGAGCAATAACCTGTGTGTAGTCATGTATAATCTTTCTTGGGTTTCTTTCTCTTGGAATTTGCTTTTTAAACCCTTCTGCAGGTTCCCAGCCCCAATGAAACGCCCATGAGAGGGTTTATGTTGGATGTTTGCTCTATGAGGTTGGCTCTGTTTGGTTCTGTTACAGCCCACTGCTTCCTGCAGGAGTGTTGTGGAAGTCTCCGGGGAGCTGATTTCCAACATCACCGTGCGGTGCCATCGCGGCACATTCAGCTCTGAATCGATGAGCAGCGAGGAGGTAAGGAAGGGGAAAACTGATTTTTGCTGCCTGGAGGAGTGAAAATTCTGCTTGCCCTCTTTTAAAGAGAAGTCAGGTGTCTGTGTGTGCTCCTGTTGCAGCTGGAGGTCTGGATCAGCAAAGTGGCTGTAGTTTGAAATCCAGCTGTCAGCTGTAACTCTTCCCTTTCCATCAGCTGAGGGCCCTGACCTTGCCTGGGAGATTGTGACTCTCTGTGGCAGTCTGGCACATCCATCAACTCCAATACTTCCTTCATTATGTGCCTGGAGAACAGTGACTGGCACTTCTTGGACACACACAAATCCCCGTGGCTCTGGCTCTGTCACCAAACCTAGCTCTCAGCTGAGCATGTCACCACAGCACAGCCCAAGGATATTTGGTCTGCTGAGATCTGTGTTCCTTTTTGAGCTAGTTTTTGGTTTTTAGGGTGTTATTCAATGGTGATCTAACCTGGGAATTCCTGCTGGCTGTTTCCAAATCGTGCCAGTGTCTGCTTTATCCATGAACTGACTCTTGAACTTGTGTGTCTGCACTTAGAACACAGCTCTACAGTGGGTGTTGTGCTTGAGGGAACAAAGTTTCACAAGCAAAGATATGGACAGCTTTTGTTTTTGGAAAATTCAGGGAACTAAATGAAGAAGTTGGATTGTAGAATCACAGAATGGTTTGGGTTGGAAGGGTCCTTAAATGTCCATCTTGTTCCCCCCCCTGCCATGGACAGGGACACCTTCCACTATCCCAGGCTGCTCCAAGCCCCGTCCAACCTGGCCTTGGACACTGCCAGGGATCCCGGGGCAGCCACAGCTTCTCTGGGCCTCCCCACCCTCACAGGGAGGAATTCCTTCCCAATATCCCACCTAACCCTGCTCTCCTTCAGCTTAAGGCCATTCTTCCTTGTCCAGTCACTACAAGCCCTTGTGAAAAATCCCTCTCCAGCTGCCTTGTAAGCAAATAAGAATCTTTGTTACTTTCCCTTGGCTTGAATTACCAAATTAGCTCTTCATTTATTCTTTTTTTTTTTCTCCAAACCTCCATTCAGAGCCAGCTAGTGAGTGCACCCCAGGAAGCCTGGCTTTGCAGAGCAGAAAGACTGCGTGTGAAGCACTGGAATGTGTGACACAGTCTGGGATGTTCAGTCAGTCCTCTGTGGGTTGACAGAACTGTTGTTTAACAGGGCACTCAGCACCAACACTTGCTTTTACAAGCAGACATCTTCCCCCAAGTCTTCCCTAACCATCACTTAAAATTCAGCGCTGTTGCCAGTATTCCTGCTGGGGAATATATTTCCTGCAATGTTAATAAGGAATAAATGCCAAAGGGAATTACTGCACTCGAAGAGGAAAGTGTTTCCCTCTGCAGAGGGCTGCAGCAAGTGCACTGTTAGCTCTTGCTGTGGAGCTGTGGCTCGGCTCAGGGCACCTCAGCTTGGCTGGGGTGGCATTTGGACGGGAGAAGGAATTGTGATTGGCTGAGGCTGGCATCACAGAATATCCTGAGTTTGGCGGGATCGTGGAGTCCAACCCTTGGACTGCAGGAGCATCAGCAATAATCTCGTTTTCGGCAAAATTAAGAACAAGGTTTGGAATTACTTTAGTGATCACCTGGTGCCTGAGGAAATGGAGAGGTGGGACTTCTTGGCAGGCGAGGTTTTTAAAGAAATGTCTTTAATTTCCAGATGATGTATGTGCCGATAATGACCCCTGACAGGCGAGGCAGCGCTCGCAGGGAAGGTAAGCCAGTTCTGCCATGCTGGAATACCCTGACCTGTGCTTTCCTTTTGGAACACCTCAAGGTCCTCTCTCTGAGGGAGAAGACAATGGGAAAAATCAGCTGTTTGCTTCTGGTCATGGGCAACTGTTTTTTCCCTCTCAGAGGGGTGTCCAGTTGAGGGTGCAGGGAGGGCCCTGTCCTGCCAAGCCAGGCCGTGCTGAGGTTTATACATTTTCTGGTTTGCCAGATTTGTGCTCTCATAACCAGTGCTTGTGTGCAGAATGCTGAATATTTTCTATTCTAGAATCACAGAGTGGTTTGGGTTGGAAGGGATCTGAAAGCTCATCCAGGGACACCTTCCACTATCCCAGGTTGTTCCAAGCCCCGTCCAACCTGGCTCTGGACACTTGCAGGGTCTGGGCAGCCACAGCTTCTCTGGGCAGCAATCAACACATGTTTGAAGGCACCTCACGCTCACAGATGTCTTCATGTTCTTTTTTTAGATGATGCCTTTGCTCCTGAAGCCTTCCCGCCAAGGGGAAGAGGCAGCAGCCCTGGAGACTGGAACAGACCCAGCTATTTCGGTGCTGACAAGGTGGAATAACCTGCTTTGGGTGAGTATGGGTTAGGGTTGAGAGAATCAAAAGAGTCTACAGCTCCAGGAACACTGGGGCTGGAAAAGGCCATCCCAGTAGGGCCTACATCTTTGCTGCTCCTACATCTTTCTGATCTGGACCACCCATAGTGATGGGGTTTGGGTAGGCTTAGGGTTGGGCTTAGGGTTAGGGTTAGCTTTTGTACACCCTGGGTGTGCAGGTTTTGTGGCAGGGTGGGGAAGTGTCTGCCCAGGATAAAGGACTTTTAGCTGCTTCACTCCTCAGAAGACATCCCAGCTACAGAGCTCTTGGCTGTCACTGACTCTTGAGTTGTCCATCCCATGTATTCCCATGTACACCAGTGTCCTGGGGTACAGGCAGTGTGAAAAGTGTGCAGGAAAACCCATCTGTAAACTCAGAGTTTGAGTTTAGTGTAGGGTTCTAGCCCTTTTACCTCCATTTTCCTCATGACAAGAAGGACACTGAGGGGCTGGAGCGTGGCCAGGGAAGGGAACGGAACTGGGAAGGGGCTGGAGCCCCAGGAGCAGCTGAGGGAGCTGGGAAAGGGCCTCAGCCTGGAGAAAAGGAGGGTCAGGGGGGACCTTGTGGCTCTGCACAACTCCCTGACAGGAGGGGGCAGCCGGGGGGGATCGGGCTCTGCTCCCAGGGAACAGGGACGGGAGGAGAGGGAACAGCCTCAGGCTGGGCCAGGGGAGGTTTAGATCAGATATTATGATTTTTTTTTTCATAGAAATGGTTTTAAAGCTTTGGAACAGGCTGCCTGGGGAGGTGGTGGAGTCACCATCTCCAGGAGCACTCAAAAATCACGTGGATGTGGCACCTGAGGACATGGTTTCGTGGTGCTGGCTTGATGGTCGGACTCGGTGATCTTAAAGGTCTCTTCCAACCTTAACAATTCCGTGATTCCTTCTCTCCTGGCTGGCAGAGACATGTTTCTGTCTGATGCTCCATGGATTCTCTGGACCTCATCCAAACCAGTTTCCCTCAGCAGGGCTGTGGGATCTGGAGCATGCTCTGGCAAAGAGGCAGATGAGTTGTTGGGTGCCGCGGAGCTTCAGCAAGTCACCCACCATCTCTGTGCTGCTGCTCTCCTCCCGCTCACGGCTCGGTGCGTGTATCCTGCAGATTCTTCCAGCAATGGCCGTGTCTTTGTGCCAAATCAAGTGCCCCAAAGGCCACACAGCTCCTCAGACAGAAAACAGAAGGGATCTGGGAGAACCATGGTGTAGTTTGCCCGGGAAAAGCACTTGTGTTGGGGAATCTGTGAAGGAGATGTTTGGAGCCCAATTAATGGGGATGATAATGAAAGACACTCGTGATTTATTGGAGCTGGCAGGGCCTATCCTACACAAAGCACCTTTGCTGACCCTCCTCTGTGTGGGAGCAGCTCTAATTGCTGCTGATGCTTTACCTGCCATCTCAAGGAGTTAATCTAAAGGGAAGTGCTTTGAAAGAGTTTCAGCAACACGGAATGAGCTCATTCTTTGGCATGCTGAACAGGTTTAAGGTAGTTGGGAAAGGAAGGGGAAATTACTTAGCGTTCTTGTCTTTGTGATTAAAAAGGCTCCGAGCACTTGGGTACATATCATTAGCAGGTCTCTGTCCCTGTGGAGCGCCAGAACTGAGTGCTCCCTGTGTGCAGAGCTCAGCTCCAGCCTGCTGCGTTGGAAACGAGACAGTTTTAGATGGAATTTAGCACCGGTGACTCACCAAAAGCTAACACATGTTACTCATAAGCATATCCGTGGTAAACCTCGATGTGCTGAAGGAGACAAGCCTCCTGCTCTCCTGGAGACGACATATCAAAGGAAAACCCAGGCACTCTGCTCTGTTTGTAAGAATTATTTCATTAAATCCATGTGCTGTTTCAGTTTATCCCCGAGCCACTAAAGCCAATAGGCCTTTTTAATCACTGCCTGTCTTCTTAGAGGGATCTCCAGCTCTTCTTTGCCTTTGGAAAGTGCCAGGTATCTTTAATTCCCTGGCTCTCAAGAAGAGCTGTCCCCTTCTCCGAGAAGCAGCACTCAAGAAATGCTTTGTGTTCTGGTATCTTAACGTCTAACAAATCTCCAAACCAAAAGCATGATGTAAAATCTTCCTGAAAAAAAAATCAAAAAACAAAAAACCCCATGAAACAAATGGGGAGAAATTTATGGTTCTTGAAATCCAGAGCAGTTTGAAATTTAATACTTTCTGCTTGCTCTTGAAGATGGGTTGCAAGTGTCGTTTTATGGAGCTGTATTTCATGCAAGTGTCATTTATGGAGCTGTGTTTCCTACCAGTTTCCCGGGTTTTGGACATCTCAGAGGCAGATACAGCAGGAGATTTAAAGAGAATATCAACCCCAGCCCCAAAGCCCCTTGTTTCTCTTGCTTTTATCAATTTGACTTATTAGCTGCAAAGTCTGGAGAGGAATCTTCCTGATTTCGCTTGTATCCAGAATTAGAGGGTTTCATTTGAAGCCAAAAATTAAACAGATTTCCTGGGTCTGGGGCCAGGAAAAGTTATTCCCGGCTGTTTTCCCTGGGTTTTGGCATGGGTGTGATCCTGGCTGGCATTATTACAAGCCATGCAGTGTTTGGTGGGGCATGGGGGAATGAGTGCTGAGTTTTGAAATGGCAGTAGCTCGACTGGCTTAGCTTAGCTGAGAATATTTTGGGGGGAGGCTGGGGAAATAGCAATTTAATAACAGAAGACTTCATCTCTTACTGAAAGAACCTGGTGCTGACAGGCAAAGCTAGACATGTTCAGGTGAAGAAATGAAATGTGATTTTTTTTTTTTCCCCCCTTTACACACCAGAATGGGTAACTGACTGCTGCAAAAATTGCTCAGGCAAGTGGCTGACAGTTTTTCATGCTGGATTTTACATTTCTGAGCGAGGCCTTCTTATCTTCTTGGCTACGGGAATTATTTCAGGAGAATTCTGTGCCTGACTTTGTGCAAGAAGCTGGGCTAAACAAACTCGCTGGTGCTTTGTAGCTCTTTCTATTTATTAGAATGTGCTAAATATTCAAGAGGTAAAAAAAAACAAACCAGTGCCATTGTTATATAAAGAACATTTTCAAGTCTGCAGCCTTCAGACCCACCAGTCTGCTGGTGCCTGCAGGAATTAGAAATTGCATATGAAAAACCCCATCAATGATTAATGAGCTTACTTCAGTGACAAGTCCTAATCAGATTTTCTGGATTTATTTCCTAGTCCATCTCCAGAACTGGGGAGATTGTGAAATTCCCCTGGCATGGGTCTTTCCCACAAATAGTTCAGGCCCGTGGGGAGTGACAGGAGGGGGGAAAGATGCTGTACAAGAACTGATCACCTGGTAACAACCCGAGCCTGCAATGAGCTGGAATCTGCTTAATGGTGCTCCTGAATGGTTCTGAATTGCAACGAGGAGCCTAAAAATGGCTCAAATTTACTGAGCACCTTGATCCCCAGGAAGCAAAAGGGCCCCTGATGCTTTGCTCTTCCAAAATCACCTGCCTAAGGCAGTTTTTCCTTGTGCAGGGTGAAGCCTGACCCATGAGTTCTATCTGGAGTCTCCCCAGCAATGCTTCATGTCCTGGAACAGAAAAAACAAGAAGCGAGTTCCTGCCTTTGCAAAATACATGTAGATGGTGAACGCTGATTGTCTCTTGCTCATTAATCACACAAGGAAAGTGGTTTTTTAACAGGAAATCAACTTCCTCCGGTATCAAGCCAAGGGGCTGTGATTTCCTCCTCAGGTTTTCCGTATTCTCCTCACAATTGCTCTCTGACTGAGGTCTCTGTCACCTGGCACAGCTTGCTGCTGGCAGGAGGGTGGTGGTGGCAGTGGTGAGGAGCTGATTAGCAGCACTGCACGTGCAGAAGTGGATAGACTGGCATCCTTAAATATTAGGGTGGGGTTTTTTTTCAATGGAAGAGTAACAGGCAGCACTGGGCCTCTTTTCACACCTAAGAAATCCAGGATCTGACCTTCAAAGCGAAATGGATGCTTGTTTATCTGTCTCCTATAAATACAGTAACAGAGCAGGGTTCACGGCTCTCCTGGGGTATGGAAAAATGAGCTTTAATCCCCAATATCCTCGTTAAGGAGCTGCTTGATTTCAGTCGTGGTTTTATATCCTCATGTCTTTGTTTTTGCCTCTCCCGTTCACCCACCCACTTCTCTACAGCTCTCGTAAAGCAGCTTATTGCTTTCTGTGGGGGAAAAAAAGAAGTGAAGCACCAGAGGGAAGGAAAATCCCTGCGGAGTGGGATCTGCTGCAGAGCGCGTGAGCTCCGTGTCGGATGAGCTTTGGGAGTGAGAGCTGGAGCAGTTCATCCCTTGGGGAGATGACAGGCTGCTGTTTTATTGCCCCTGCCACGGTGCCTGGCTGAGCCGGCTGAGTGCTTGGTGTCACCTGGCAGCCGTGATGCGCCGTGGCAGGGGACAGCATGGTTTCCTCTGCTCAGAGGCGAAGGACCCGGAGTGAAACAGAGCCAGGCAGGACCTTTCCCGCTGCCGAGGTCAGAGCGCGGCGCAGGGATGGGGCAGAGGTGTTGCAGCACAGAGGAGAATCGCTGTGGCAGTCTCCTGCTGCTGTGAACAGCAGCCGTTTTTGTCGTGCCCTTTGTCGCCCTCTTCTCGATCTGTTTTGAAGGATCAGACCCACAGCTGCGTGGAGGAAATTGTTCCTGCTTAGGGAGGATGCGGAGCTTGGACGATCCCTTACACTTCACAAGCCCCTTCATCTGATTCCAGGAGAAAACCAACAGGACTTCCTCCACTGGAGGAAGGGAAAGGGCTCTCGACCACCCTCAGCCTATTGCTCAGTGCTGATGCCATGATGGTTTTTGCTTTTTATATCTACCCCCTCTAGATACTCTTTTGTGTAACTTTTATGTCTTCTTAAGGGCCTTTTAGCCCACACACTTCTCATTCTTCAGCTTTGAGAACCAGCACAGACCCAATATTCCCTTAAGCCAGGAGACCAAACATCTCAGAAGCCTCAGACACTGAGGGCTTCTCTGGAACACATTTTGTAACCTGAGATAGGCCTGTCCGGGGGGAAAGTTCCTCGGGGAGGGGGGTTCACTCAGCCTCTCATTGGGGAATCTTTGATAGATTTGTTAATTGGTAAAGCCTATAATGAGATATCCAAACTATTGTGGGTGTGCATTTTGGGGGTGCATTTGGGTGTGCATTCCAGCGTGCTCCACCTGGACGGGGTGCACCAAGGATCCTTAAAATAAATACCAAGGTAAAATCCCTTTTTCCCCTCTAACCGTGTTTGGCTCTTGATTTTAAGCCCAAGAAAAGGCATCAGTGCTGCAATTCAGAAATGAGCTTGTCAAAGAAGCAGGCATTGGGGAAGGACCTCTTGAAGCAGGGCTGTGTAGCTGAGGTTGGAATGCCACGTGATAGAGATCCCTCATCCTCTTTGGGCTCCAGACAGGAACCCTCTTGAGGGAAGAGTTTCTCCTGAAACTGAGCTGGAATTTCCCGTGTTCCTACTGGTTCCTGTTGCTTCTGTTGTCCCTTGGTCCCCAGCAATGATTGCATTAGTTGCTGGTCCTGGCATCCCCCATCTCCAGGGCTGGGCAGGATTCAGGGGCTCCTGGACAAGCTGTTCTTAGAGAGTCACTATATTAAGTGTGGACTCTCCTTTCTTGCCCGAATCTGTGTCTAAAATTTTACTAACAAAATTGTCTTAGAGAAAAATTTCAGGTTGCCATGGTGACCAACTTGCTGAAGACACAGTGTAGGCTACAGAGTGCTGAGGGAACTGTCACATGCTCCCTCCGAAAAACCCATCTCCGATTTCTTCTGAATATTGTACTCTCAATTCAGATCCATTTCAGAGCAGACCATACATCAGCTTCTAGCCTCAACCATTTCTGCTTTTGAGACTTGACAATGTGTGTGTGTCCGTTTGTGTCCCGTGGGACTTATTTCACTGTTGTTAATTTTTCTGACAGTTTGCTTCTTTTTATTCCTTTTTTGGTTTTTTAACCCTAATTAGCCATTGCCATGACATTTGAGCACATATGAAATGTTTTGCATATGCAGGTTTCTTTTTGCGGATTCCACATGGTGGGAAGCAAATTAATAAGCAACTTGTTGGAGCTGAGTACACTTTTCCCCAGGATGTTTGGTTGGTTCTGTGACGTAGGAAACAAATTCTCAGCTCTGACATTTCTCCTCCCTCCCTGTTTTTAAAGTAGATTGGAGAACGAGAAGAATCAAGATTCAAAGATCCAGCACGGGAAGAAAGAACCTGATGCCTTGGCCTTTCCTTTTTCATGAAAACCTGTTCTTCCATGGAGTGAGAGTCTTTCCCCAAACTCACTTTCTGCTCTGATGGCAATTGGAGGAGCTCATGAGATGCTAAAATACACCCTCACCCATCGATAGCCCTTCTGACGTGCTAGGTCTCCCTGGGAGGGCTCGAATTTATCTGTGTCCAGGATATTTGCACCATCCCATAATGATGCTATTAAAAGCTCGTTATTCCATCTGTTTGTTCTGCGTCGCTCTCTGCTCGCTTGTAATTTTCTGTGATGCTCGTGGCTAATTATTGATTATTCAAAGTAATACACCCACACTTAATTCCTTTTTCTCCGGGCTGTGGCAGCTGCGGACGGGAGAAGCCTCGCTCCAAATCCAGAGGCTGGAGTTGGAGCCCACCGGGAATTTGGCTTTAATGGGTACTTGGTCACTAATGTGGAGAGCTGAGGGCTGCTAATGACAGTGATTGTCAGGTACTGATGGCTTTTGGAAGAATGCCGGGTTAGAGCAGACCTCTGATGTGTTCCTCACCTGGGAAAGAAGGAGGTCTTGGCAGTCTTGTCCCGTTCTCTCCACTCCCTGCACAGAGCCCACCCTGTGGCTTTTTGGGAAGTGAAAGGTTACGGTGCAGTTTGGGGGGTTCTTGTTGTTTGTTTGTTTGGTTTTTTTTTAAGACTTTATCAGTCAAAATCAACTGTTTTTTCTCTCTAAAGCCACCCTCCCCCCCAGTTTGACTCTAACTTTATTTTGCCTCCTGATTGCAGCGAGTCAGCCTGGTTTGTAGGAATTCCCATCTCAAAAGCTTGAGAAAATGCAGTCAGAGCCCTCGATGATCACCTGTAGCAGGGAGCAGAAGGTGCTGATAAAGTGTAGAGGTCTAACAGAGAAAGGGATGTTTTCCTTTTTCGTGGTGGTTTTGCTTTGCTTGGATGAACAGGACTGGGAACATCACTGCTTCAAGGCCAGGTTGGACAGGGCTTGGAGCAACCTAGGATAGTAGAAGGTGTCACTGCCCATGGCAGGGGGTGGGATGAGATGAGCTTTAAGATCCTTTCCAATCCAAACCACTCAGTGATTCCACGATTCCTTTGCTCTGAGTGCACAGTGCCAGAGTCCTCCGTAATCCGTCTCTCTGCTGCAGCTGAGTAATTTTTGCTGAGCATCTTCTTTCCCAGTAGGGCTGATTTCACACCTCTGTGCTGGTTTTAGGTGGAACCATGACTCTTCATTGGACAGGAACAGCGCAGGTGCTTTCTGAAACTCCTGAGCTCAAGTGATGGTGGCTTAGGCCTTCTCTTGTAGACATGTATGTCTTACTGGCCCAGGGGAGCAGAAGACCTTCCTGGCTTGGTTCCTCCAAGACCTGGCTTTGTTTTCCTGGAAGGGATGAGGTGGATTGACACAGGAACCAGCTTCAGCTGGGCTTGTACTCTTCCCTGTTTCTCTCTTGCTTTTCCCAATTCCCAAGACAGTTCTCAGGGCCAGGAGTTGGACTCGACAATCCTTGTGGGCCCCTCCAACTCAGGATGTTGTATGACTCTATATTTTGCTGATATGTGATAATTAAATGTGCACTTCTCTACACAAAAGTGGGAAAAAAACCCACTTTTTTGTGGTTTTTTTTCCCCCCAGCCCAAATGATTACAGGGTACTTTAAGCTCCTTGCTGCACGCATGCAAGTGCCTTCACACCTAGGAGCTGATGTGGCATCTGCTGTGCAGATGTTTATCTGGCAGCAGGGAGCAATATTTCCTTTGTCCACATTACTTTCCTGAGCTTTTCCTGGTCTCAAATCGCTGACTCAAGCACTTGGTGCTCCAACACACCAATGACCCTTGCTAGGGATGCTCCCTTCCAACTCCCCTGGCTGAGAGTTTGGTCTGTGTAAGCAGACCATGAGTTTTGCTGTTGGATTTTGCTTGGGGAGTGGAGATTTATGCAGCAGCAGGGACAGGGAGGGAGCTTTCCCCACACCCTCAGAGGCACTACTTGTCCTGGAAGGAATGTGCAGAGTAGAAATTCTCCTCTTGCAGGCTTTGAGGCTGTTCAGAAGCTCTGAGGCAGCAAAAAAGGGAAGGGAGACAGCAAAGCCATGAGGGATGAGACTGGGGCCTGCTGCATACAGGGACTTTGAGCATTGCTGCCTCACCAGAAGGTGAAATGTTGTCACCCTCCCAATGCAAAGCAGTTGTAGGATGAGGAAAGAAGTGAGGGTTCGGATTTCTGTGGTAATTTGGGGAATGAGCGGGAGCATCTGCAGCTGCCCACAGTGGTGGGGGCAGTGTGGGGACACCCGGCCCCTGCGCTGACCTCCAGCCCTGCAGCCTGTCCCCAGGGAAGGGTGGAAACTGCTGACTTCTTGCTATCTGAGAAAAGCAGTAAAACCTGCATCCACGGCAGAATCGCTCCTTTTATATGCATTTTCTCTGTTTGGCTTTTTTGTACACCCCAACACTTTTTATGCTGACGGTGTCTGGGCAGGAATTCCCATGGTGAGGGATGGGTGAAGGACACCACCATACAGTGATGATGCAGGAAAACCAGGATCAGTTCCCTCCTGTCCCTTCAGTTAGCGCTTGTGGGATTTGGGCTCCAGGGTGCCACAGCACCTCATTTCCCAAACCCTCTTGTTGGCATCATGGCACAGATGCTCAGTGATGGACACCCCACTCCTGGAAGTGTTCAAGGCCGGGTTGGACAGTGCTTGGAGCAACCTGGGCTAGCGAAAGGTGCCCTGAGATGATCTTTAGAGTCCCTTCCAGCCCAATTTGTGGTTCTGTGATCATCACCAGGCACTGGTGTGGTTTGTGCCACCACGGGACTGGTACTGGCGCGTTGGTAGCCCTACGGCAAACTCTGTTCCCGTGGGTTAGCTGGGAATGGGTGGAACTACCAGCAGTTAAGAGGGGTTCAGTCCTGCATGGAAGTAGCCTAAAAAGAGTTCCCAAAGAGCAGAGATGATCAGCTGGATGGAGCCTAGCCCATGTCAGAGAGAAGGCTGTTGCTCATCCTGGAGGAATGTGGAGATTTCCGGGCATACGCTCTGCTGTCAGCAACCTCAGCTCGGGCTGCTCATCCAGACTGACCCCTGGATGATCTCTCTGAAATGAAGGAGAGGCCTTAACTGCCAAACCCGTGTCCTGATTCAGAGTGGGGAGCTGCTGGGAGCAGGACCTGAGTGTTTTCCCATCGGCTCTGCCGTGGGGCGTGGGGTCGGCAGCACGTCTGCGAGTTCGGCACGGACACTTGGGAGGGTTCTAAGGAGACACAGCTGTGCTGAGGGTGGAGAACATCCCCTGTGGCACAATAAATCAGTAGCTAATTCCAGGGCTGTCAATGAGCGTGCCTGGCCACTTCTGCTCCTGCTTCCCACTGGCGCTGATGCCCACTAGATGTCAGAATTGAATAAATGCAAGGGGAGGCAGCATCTCCATTCTCAAATTATTCCCGTTTTTTTTTTTTTTTTTCCCCCTTCTGATTTCTGGCCAGCTGTGTGATAAAATGACCTTTGTGCAAGGAGGCTCAGTGTGTTTAAATGGTGAAGAGAACAGGGGATGCAGAGGAGAAGTGACTGGGACAAAAAACCCTGGCCAGGTTGGAGTGCTTGTTTTGCCTGTGGCAGCCCAGAGCTTAAATTCTGCTCCAGGCACAAAGACGGTTTTGCTTTTTACTCTGTGGGACAGTGGAATTTTCTTTCTCCCGCATGACAGACTTATCCTTTTGGATAAAACGGCTTTAAATCAAATTTCCCAGCCACCCCTCGCCTTGGCTGTGCAGTGCCTTTGGTAAGAGGAAAGCTGAGAGAAATAAATGCTGCTTGTGGAGAGGGTTTGATTTTAGACTTGAAGTCTTTCACCTGTTCCCAGCTCCTCTTCCTCAGGAGCTCAGCTCATTCACTGCAGCTGCTTAACTTCAGCAAGAGCATCCTAATGGCTCTAAAGATGAGGTGTGCTAATGAATGCTTTCACAATCAGGAAGAAATTTGCTGCTGTCTGACATTCACAGGTGCCACGGTGTTCGCTCCTTTCAAACCTCCCGCTGGCTTTAAAATCCTGATTTTTTCTTCCCCCCCCCCACCTTTCTCCCAGGACAAATTGTTGCCTCTGTCTCATGGCACAGTGGGAATTCAATGAAGGAAATGGAACGCCAGCACTTGGCAATCATCACGTGGTGAAGGCTTCTGGGAGGGTGGTGGTGACGTGTCTGGGCACTGCTTGTCCTCTGTGACAAACAAGGAGTCTGGGCTGGAAAACCAGCATTAGACCTGGCAAGGGGAGCTTAAAACATGGGTCTTGACTCTTCCAAGGATGTAAAGCTCCTGGAAGTGATCTGGATGTTGGTTGGAGATTAAATCAGGGGGAGATTAAGCCGGGAGGAACGTAGCCCAAGAAGGAAATGGGGATTTTGTGCTGGCCTCCAGAGACCAAACTGGTTTGGGGTATTATTTATCTGTGAGACTTGAAGGAGGAGACCACCAGGAAAACCACAGAGCCTGGCAGGATCCCAGGGATTACAGGCCTTGATTAATGAGAGTTTAAAAAGAATCTTACGTACTTTTGGAGAAGGGATATTTTTCTGAGCAGTGGGAAGGTGATGCTGCTGGCTGAGCCTCCTGATCTGGAATGAATAATGGAGAGGGGAAAAAACACCCCAGCATCCCAAATGGGAGGCTGTGGATTTAAAGAGAAAATGAAAGCACATAATTTCATCAAGAAGAGGTCCTGTGCAGAAGAAAGGGGGCCAGAAACATTTAAACCTAGGGTTACATGGCACCTGTGGACTACTGGGATAGATTCATTGAATCTTTTGGGTTGGAGAAGGGCTTTAAAATCATCGAGTCCAACTGTCAGCCTAAAGATGGGGCAGCAAAAGCCCAATATTTTTTTTCTGTGTGTGTTTTGAAGGTCTTTAATTTCCTTTTGTGTTTGAATACTGGAGGCAGTCTTGTTCAACAGTGAGAAATCTCCATTAGGCAGGTTTGCCAGGGGCTTTGGGAGCAGATAGAGTGGATAAAAAAGGCAAACCAGAAAACCCCAGGGTGGTGTCTGATGCAGGGGCTGCTAAAGCATATTTTTATACCTTTCCTGCTTAGTGGAATGGTCTTCCAGGGTATTTTGAGGGGAAGAAGCACTGACTACAGGTAATGCTAGGACTGATTGCAAAAGCCTTTGAGTTGTTTGGTTTTCTAAGCTGGTGTTTTATTAATTGCCAACTTTTTATCCTCTTGGAGAGAACAGAAAAAACCACACTTGTCCATGCAATTTTTTTCCAGCTTCTTGAGCTCTTTTAAAGCATTCGCAGGTCAGGCTGGTGAATTTTCTGGAAAAGGCCCCACACCACCTTTCCTAGCAGAGAGAAAAGGACTCAAATACATGAGGTTTATGCATCAAGAAAGACACACACCCCTTTGAAAGGGTTGGAGCAGCGGATCTGTGCATCTTCAGCGTGTTCAGTGAACCAAAACACAGCTTTTTGTCCTAAAAGCCTACGTGCCAAAGTTTGAAAATATACCTGTTGAAGTGGAGGTGTCTGAGGAAAGACCGGAAGGGAGTGGTTGGGTGCTCTTTGGAGAGTGCCAAAGATTTCAGTTCCTTCACTGCAAGAGGATGGAACCAAAGCCTGGAGCTGAAATAATAGGCCTTGGTTTTCTGCCACAATTGTATGACTGTATCTTTCCTTAAAATGACTGTTCATTAAGGCTGTTTCATCACAAAATGGCTCTTTGGCTGCTGTCTGCTGTTGGGCAACAGGCCGTGTCCTGACACTTCTGCATTTCTCATCCCTCCCTGGCTGAAACAACTCTGCAGAAAGCTGCCAGCAATCCAGTCCCCCTAAAAAATCCTATTTTTAAAGAGAACTTGCTATTTATTGAAAACATTGCCCGATCCCAAGAGCAGAGATTCTCAGCGCGGCACTCGCGCCTGCCGTCGATTGACATTTGCGGTGTTGGCTCTGCTGGAGAAAAGCAGCTCGGAGCAGAGGGCTGGAATTCCACAGGGATGTGCTGGGAGGCTGGAGCCTGCTACAGTTTGAATGTGAATGCTGCTGGTGCAGGAGACTCCCCAGGTTTTGTATTCACAGCCATGCTCTGACACTGCCGGGCCCTCAGCCTCGCAGGGGACTCCAAAACCCGGGAACCTGGTTTGTAGGAGCTGAGTGGGATCCTTGGAATCCGCCCCCTCTGAGCAACCAGAGAAACTGCAAGGCTCAAGTCTGGGGTTTAAAACTCTCTCTTTTTCTTTACCTGATGTTCATTTAGGGATGAGGCTGCTGTGGGACCTGGTGTGAGTGGTTTTTCCTCCTGACCCTAAGCGTTCCCAGAGCTGCCGCCCTTTGCACAGCCCCGGTGTGTGCAGTGGTGGGAGGAACGGGGCTGGTTTCACCTCAGAGCTGCCAGAGCCAAGGACCAGTTTGCCAAAAGTTCCTCGTGCTTGTGCTTCCCCTCTGCTCCTAAAGAGAAGGAGAAACAGAAGAGATCTGTGTTTACGTGGAAGAGATGCTTTTCAGCTCTCACCTAAAGGGAGGCATTTTCGCCCATACAGTGCGGTTTGCCAAGAGTGGGAAATTCACTCCTTAGCAGCCCGTGACATATGGCAGAGCTCAGGAGAGGCTCAGCTGAAAGTCTTGTGAGCACTTTGCCTCGCCCTTCCTCGGATGTCTCATCAGTCCCCTGCTGGGAGAGCAGAGAGCGATGTGACTGCTTCCCTGAAAACACACCTCCCCAGCCCCTAAGGTGTTAAAAATTATGGCAACAGCTTTTGTTCCAGAGCTGGTAAATGGCGCTCTGAACGGCTGAGCCCAGCATGGGCCAGAACTCCACGCCAGGTTCCCTCTCACTAATCCCAATTAACGTAACCACAGGACATGCTGCTGCGTGGAGGCACGGAGCACAAATGTTTTGCCGTGATTAGAGACCTGTAGGTACTTGCTCGCTGCCCACTTTGAGGTTACTTGCTCTTCTGAGTCCACTTTTAGAGGAGAATTAAACCAGCCAGCCACCATCTGGTTCCAAGGCGCCGATTTTAGCGAACAACAATCACAAAAAGTCTGTCTTCCCCTCGTTCCCCCCCTCCTCATCCTGCTCTTCGCTGATCAGGGACAGCCAGTGCAAGTGTGCAAGGGAAACACGAGCTGAGAACATGAAAGGCAGGGAGACAAGGCAGCTCTGAAACTAGGTTAGAGATGAAACGAGCCTGAAATTTGGCAGCTGCAGGCAAGGCTGGGTGGCCCAAGGGAAATGGCTCAAAATGATTGATGAGATAAATGATTAATGAAAGAGCGTGATTACCCCAGCGCGGGGTTGCGTCTCTGTTTGGATCCCAAAGACACAAACCAAGAGGAGCTGGGCGGGCGTGAGTGATGCAGAGGAACAAGTGCAAGGGCAGCATCTCCCACAAGGCAGGGAGATCACTCAAGTCAACCTCATGTTGGCTTTATTGCACCCCCCAGGGTCTAAAATATGCCCCCCCCATTTGGAGGGTTGACTCATCATCATTTGGTACAGGACTTGCCATCTGCACAGCTCTCACTCTCTGTTCAGGCAGCTCAAATAGAAAGAATTTAATTTGAATCTCATTTTACACACTGGTTTTGCTCTTACCTTCGCTGCCATCCACTGAGCACCTGGGCATAGCAGGTTTTTTTGGCATATCAGGAATTTTGGGTCTCCTGGGCTTCCAGGGGCTGTTTGTGTGGGGATAGTAGTAACCTCGGGTGGCAGGGGGGTGTGTTCAGGTCTCATTCTGCTTTTCCCTGGCAGATATTTCTTTCAGGAGAGCAGGATGTTCAAACAGCAGCTAATCTGTCATGCTGATAGCTGTGTCAGTGGAGTCTAAATAAGAGATCAATCTGTGTTTACACCCCCCCCCAACTCCTTGGAAGATTTTGGAGCGAGGGGAGTGCTCGTGGGAACTTGTTGCATCTGCTGTTGGATTAATAGAGTCAGCCTTTAGGATGACATAACCATGCCCTCGAGGGTTTGGGGTTCTTTGCCAGTTTGAAAGACAAACGCATCGTTCTGTCGTTCTGCGAGGTCCCTGCTGCTCAGACCCAAATGCCTACAGCACACAATAGTGCCAATCCAACCTGTCCATTAGGAGGTAGCCTGAAGAACCTGCCTCTTTGGACCCATCAGAAGAACCTTCTTCTTTCCAGAATGCAGGCACGGCGTTGGTTTTCCATGGCTGGTGTGGCCTAATGAGTGGCTACGCCGTCCAAAATAAAACACCAAGATTAGAGCAAAAGCTGCACCCAGGAGATGCTGTTTCTCCCAGAATTTACAGCATCTCCTGGTTTTTTAATGCCAGGTGGCTGGAGACTAAGCATGGATGTGCACGTATCCATGCGTGTTTATATATAGATGTAAAAGTTCTTTAACATCTACAGGGTTTTCTTCTCCCCCTGCACTCTGCAGTTCTTCAGCTGTTGTTGATTAGGGGAACACTGATGTATAGAAGTCATGCAATACAGAAATGCCGTATTTCTTCAGCTCTCCCTTCTTGAGTGACTGCTTCAAGAATCCTGGAAGCTGAGCTGATATTCTGAGTAACACCAGTCTGGGCTCTGTTCCTGCTTTTCCTGCTAAATAGAGTCAGCTGGCTTTGCAGGGAGCTGCACAGGGAAAATCAGCTCTGTATCAAGGTCGTTCATTTCCCCAAGGGCGATAAACTTCCATGAAACTGATTGTCAGAGGGCTAAAAGCTGGATTTTGAAGCAGCCCTGAATTTGGCCCTGTAACTGTTGTTGGTTACTTGCTGGGCTGGATGCAATCTCTGGAGCGACTTGGAGAAAGGTCAAGGGGAAAAAAACCCCCAATGTATTTCTATGTGTCTGTCCTTTGCTCCTTCTTTTCTTCCTCCTAGCAACATTAAAACCATGTTTTGGGGAGTGTGTGCTCCCTCAAAGGCTTGGGTGGCACCCTCGGGCTGGGTGCCACCCCCCTTGAAACGCTGAGGTGGCTTTCAGGTGAGCACAAAGCCGTGAGCCAGTGGGTTTGGCTGACCTCCTGCAAGGCCTTGACATCAGGAGATAAGGAGAGCTCTTAGGAAACCACAGGAGCCATCCTCTGCCTCACTCCTGCTGATGACAAGGCTGTTGGGTGGCTCCTCCCAGGACTCCTGTGAGCCATCACCCACCGTAATTTGGCTTTGCCATGTGCTCGGGCTCTGGGATGGTTAAATGCCAGCGTGCCACTGCAGCTGTGCCTCTTTTTGGCTGCACGTCAACAGGCAGGCATCCAAATGTCAGGTTGGGTGTTTTTTTTTTTTTCCTTCCTTTCTATGCCATCTAAATCTTTTTTAAATGAAGGGGATTAAACTGAGGAGGCAGAAATGAGATCTCCGCGTGATCGCTGCGTGTAATCTGCGCTCTCCTTGGGGCTGCAGAGTTGTGTGACCCCAGGAAAACCAGACCAGGAAAACCAGACCTTGCAGACTTTCCTTTGCTGCAAAGGCGTCTTGTGCTGAAATAACCAAAGATTTGCCTCCAGCTGAAGCCCCCAGGGCATGGAACACTACCAAGAGTCACATTGGCAAAACCAGCCCCTGATACTGGATTGCTGTTGAAGCCTTTGAGACCAAAGATCTCTAAGATGTGTCATCCCCGTGAGATGGAGAAAAAAGAGCTGTACAAGAGCCAGGAGCACTTCTGGGATGGCACTGGTTTAGGTTTTGTGGCACAAGGAATTAATTTTTCTTGTTTTCATAGAGTCATAGAATGGTTTGGGTTGAAAAGGGCCTTAAAGCCCATCCAGTTCCACCCCCTGCCATGGGCAGGGACACCTTCCACTGTCCCAGGCTGCTCCAAGCCCCAATGTCCAACCTGGCCTTGGACACTTCCAGGGATCCAGGGGTAGCCACAGTTTCTCTGGGCACCCTGTGCCAGGGCCTCCTCTTCCTCACAGAGAAAAATTCCTTCCCAATATCCCATCTATCCCTGCCCTCTGGCAGTGGGAAGCCATTCCCTGTGTCCTGTCCCTCCATCCCTTGTCCCCAGTCCCTCTCCAGCTCTCCTGGAGCCCCTTTAGGCCCTGGAAGGGGCTCTGAGCTCTCCCTGGAGCCTTCTCTTCTCTTCCCCAGCTCTCCCAGCCTGGCTCCAGAGCAGAGGGGCTCCATCCCTCAGATGATCCTCTGGACTTGCTCCAACAGCGCCACGTCCTTCCTGCGCTGGGAACCCCAGAGCTGGAGGCAGCACTCGAGGTGAGGTCTCGCTGCCTTCCTGTAAGCTCCTGGGAGCTGAGAAGCCTCAGGAGAAATGTCACAGCCCCATTCCTTGCTCTCAGACTCCTCTGCAACCATTCCCTGGCTTGTGCAAGGGCACATCTTGCAGGCTGCCTGAGATGCTGGGAGCACAGAGGGTGACACTCAGCTGCTCGTCATGCTCCTTTCCCACCATCCTCCTTCCCTTCTGCTGGATCTGACACATGCTTCTCAGGGTGTTGGGAATCCTGACAGTTGCTGAAGCCTGTTTCAGAAGCCAGGCTGTACTTGTGATCTGAGGTTTCTTTGAGTAAAGTGGGGGAGAAAGAAAACCAAATAATTTTTTTTTTAAAAAAAGATGGGCTATAAGAAGAAAACGGTGCAGAACAAAATGGAAGGCTGAAAGAGATTGACAGGGTGGTTTTCATCAGCTGCTTGCTCTCAAAGTAACCATGTAAGTTTTTTTCCCAAAAAAAAGCACTTTTCCAAGTAAGTGTCTTCATGCTGCAGCTTCTCTGCTCTTGGTGTGAGTGGAAGGCAGTGCTGGATGCTCCTCTGCAAGTGGCAGCCAGTTTGCTGCCGGCACATTCCCAGGTAAAGGCATTGTGCAAATGTCAGGGGAGTGTCTCCAGCCTTGAAAAATCAGCTGTCACTGCTTTCACCTTAACGTGAAATGAGATCCAAGGGGTGGGGAGAGGATAGGACAGCCAAAAGCTGAACTCCAAGCCAAATTAGGTCTGCCTCTGAAAGCAGTTTTCTGTTCCAGAGGTCCCTTGCTCTCCACATGGGGTGGGCTGGCCTTGGGCAGCTGCCAGGTGCCCTCCTGGATACTCTCTCACAGCTCCTCCTTGGCAGGACAGAGGGAGAAAATAAGGTGGAAAATCTCCTGGATCAGGATAAAGGCAGGGAGATCATTCATCAGTTACTGTCACGGGCAAAGCAGACTTGCCTTGGGAGAAATTAATTTAATTTATTGCTGAAATCTGTGCAGCCTGGAGAAGAGGAGGCTGAAGGGAGACCTGAGAGCAGAATTCAGCTTCCTCCCGAGGGGCTGCTCCAATCTCTGCTCTCTGTGACCAGGGGAGGTTTAGGTTGGATATCAGGGAAAGGGTCTTCCCCCAGAGGGTGCTGGGCACTGCCCAGGCTCCCCAGGGAATGGGCACAGCCTCGAGGCTGCCAGAGCTCCAGGAGAGTTTGGACACTGCTCCCAGGGATGTACAGGGTGGGATTGGTGGGGTGTCTGTGCAGGGCCAGGGGTTGGATTCCATGATCCTTGTGGGTCCCTTCCAACCCACATGATTCTATGAGTAAAAGAGATTTGGGTAGGGAAAAGCAAAGACAAAAATTAAAACAACACTTTCTCTCCAACCCTCTTTGCCCAATCTCCTCTTTGCTCCTTCATTCCCAGCTCTTCTATCCCTGTTCCCTGAGGGACTGGGAATGGTTGCAGACAGCCCATAACATCTCTCCTTTGCCATTCCTTCTTCTTCCCACTTTTCCCCAGGAAGTACTGGGCAGAGGCAACGGAGCAGCTCCAGCAGTGGAGGACATGGGCTGAGACATCTGAAATCTGGGCTGTGGGCAAATGGATTTATCCTTAGGGCTTCCCTTTCTAAGTCCAGTGCAGGAAACAGCACTGACCTTGTCTTGTGAAATACTTGGGGTTCAGCTGATGACTGCGCTACTTGAGGGTGTCATGAGATTGCCAAGTGATATCGAATTCCCCACTTCCCTGTTTGTCCCGGCCTTGCAAGCGTGGCGTTCAATAAACCCTTTACAAGGCTGAGAATTAAAGGCTGCTTAATGGCTTGTCACTTCAGGTTTGTGTTATTTCAGCATTCGCATAAGTGCATTCGTGGTTTTGGCACTTCCCTCCGAGCCACCACAGAAGTTGGAGCTCCTTGGCTCGCCCAGCAACAGGCAGCAGGGCTGGGGGGGATCACAAGGGTTGGTTTCCCTGTGGGGTGGGCAGGAATGCTCTGGCAAAGATAGGCAGCTCCCAGTTGGGCCAGGCTAGAGCATCTGAAGTCTGTGGTCCTCCCACTTCTCTTCTTCTCTGGCAGCTACTCCAGCAGCAGCAGCTGCTTCTTCAGCCCAGGCAGCTGAGCTCTTCTTCCAGCATGGAGAAACCTGGGCCCAATTCATCATCCCTGTTAAATGCCCCCCACGTCATGGCATGGCGAGCTGAGCTGGATGCCTCACTGAGCAAAACCTCCCAAGTCCCTGGAAGCTGCCAGGACTTCAGCTGGATATCTGGAGCAAAGAACCTTCCTGCCCTTCTCCTGGCTTTGTTTTCCCCTGTGAGCCGCCACTTTTTCCTCAGGAAAATGTGTTTTGAGTACCCAGCCTGCAATGTGTTGGATGTGGACCCAGCTTTTTGTTTGGAGGGAGTTTTTCTGGCTACGCCACTCAGAACCAGCTGAGGTTCCTTTTCCAAGAGACTTGTAAATATGCAGGGTAACCACGGTGGTGTAGCTGGGCTCCAGAAGAAGCTGAACTGCAAATGTTGAGGCAGGAGTAGCCCACAGAGCTCCAGATGCTTTCTGCCTGCTGAAAGGTGATGAAATGGGTGTTGAGCTCCTGTGTATATGGATTTTATCACCTGCAACTGCCCTGAAATGGGCTCTATAATCCAGCTTCTGAATCTTAGAGGAGAACTTCTTCCCCAAGCCCCTGACTAACTGGCCATGATCTTTACAAGTGTAAATAATGCTCTGTTTCCCCTCGTCCCTGTTCTCTCTTCCTTCCCTGCATTGCTGGTGATGTATCAGGCCTCATCTAGGTTGTTCTAAAATCCACATGAAACATTTTTATTTGGTCTAGCAATGTGAATATATAGGTGTTTTTCTTCTGTAAGGGACATTCCTTCAACTCTTCCAGTTCCTGGCTTATTTCTCAGAAGCAGCAGATGTCCATCATTGATAGAGCCCATTTGCAGTCTTGTTCTCTGACAATTCCCCCACCTTCGTCAAATCTTTCCGAGAGCTCTTTTAAAACGGCCCCTTTTATTTTTGGAATGAATTTTTGGTTGAATATTGACCTCAAAACATCTGGCTGTTGAGCCAATATCAGACTCGGTACTCTACAAGTTTCGGGCGGGGGATCTTTTTTTGTCACGAGGCAAATTGACGCTTCCACTTTCGCAGGAGCTGTGGCGAGGGAGATTTCCCAGGATTTCCGTAGGAAAATGCTCCCTGCTAACGTGTCAGGAGGATGGGAACAGCTGCTGTGAATCGGCAGTGCCCCTGGAGGCTCCCAGAGTTCAGAGAGCGAGGGCAGAGCGACACGAGAAGGTGAAGCCAGCAGCTGTGGAGAATGGGATCAAGCTCAGAAGGCCCTTTAGTCATAGCCTTTAGCCGTGCCAAATGTAAATGTGAGCTCTCTGGATCACTGGCATCCGGCTAAAAAGCGGGAAACCAGCGAGCTGATGAGATGCTGGAATTAATGCGGCGTGCAGGAACGCCGTGGATCCTGGGCAGCTCCCGGAGCAGGGCTCGGAAGCTGAACTGAGCTGGTATTTCAGAAGCATCTCCTCCCTAAGCTTTTGAGCACGGTCACAAAGCCACTGCTGAATTCGAGGGGCTTGGGGTGTGTGTCCTGTCCTGCCTGTGCCTGTTTGCTGCTGCTTGTGTGTGGTAGCACAGATTCTTTCCCATGGGAATTTTTCTCTTCTTCTCCCTGTGTTCTATAAATAAAGATAAGGTTTGGATGTTATTGAAACTGTCTCTGGAAAGATGGACAGTTCTACCTGGCCTATGGGCCTAGGGGGAGGTTTTGAATTGACCCAATCCGGAGAAACTTTTAGAAGTCTATATAAGTTTTAGAATTAAATAATAAAATCAGAATTCCGCCTCACCCGATCCAGTTTGGTTCTTGCACTCGGCTAGCGCTCAACAGCGACACTTGTGTTCCCGGATTTTAAATTATTCGGGCGGAACAGGACAGCAGCTTGTTGAACAAGGAACCTGTTAGAGAGCGGGATCTGTGTGTGGAAGAGGCAGAGGGAGAGGGCTGCAGGAGCTGTGGGGGCTCCTTAAATTAGCTTTGTTCCTAACCTTGATACAAAGGGTGGAGAAGTGGAGCTCCACGTCTGGCTACGTCCTTGGCCCAGCCTTTTCCCGTTTGCTCTTCCACAGCAGGAACAACCCTGCTGCATGTCCAGAAAGGGCTCCTGTTTCCTCACCCTGAGAATGACTTAAGCAGGCACTAAATTTCACCCCACGGCTCAGAAACTTGAGAAGTGAATGAGCTTAAATGTGTGTGTTTTAACCTCCCCTGCGCTCATCAGGGTGAAAAGCTGAACGTTCTCCGCATGGGAGCGGAAATCTTGTTGATTGCTGGAGTCAGAAGTGGAGAAGAAGAACCTCTCTCCCCCTCATCCTTCTGCAGCCGTTCAATGACAGACTGTAAGTGTCACCGTGTGAATGTTGGCATCTTCCACCAGTGCTGCTGGGAGCCACATTTCCCAGCATTTAGTTCTTGTGTGACGTGTGAGAGGAGAAAGGCTGTGCTGTGCTGGCAGGAGGAGCCGGGCCGTGCGGAGGGAGGGGGGTCTCCACCCTTCAGCAGGAGCGGCTGACCTTGGTCGCACGTGGGGGTGGGACGTGGCTCTGGAGAAGCTCTGGGAGCCCCGTGGTTGGAAAAGTGCCACGTGGTGAGAGTGGCAGATGGCACAGAGCATCAGTTGCTGGTCTCCAGCCTCACGGTGACAGCTTTTCCTGTTCCTGTCCCTCTCACACCAAACGTGGGCAGTGACGGGCGATCTTGGGGCTGACCTACTGCGCCCCCAAGAAGTTTCCTGCACCAGCTGATCCTTCACAGCATTCACAGTCTGTTCAAATGGTGTTTCAGTGTCAGATTTTTGGGGGTGGGTGGTGATGCTGCTGTAGATCACAGAACCATTCAGCTTGGAAAAGACCTTTAACACCATGAAGTCCAACCGTAAACGGTGTGACTTCAGTAAAGAGCTGGGACAGAGCCGGGCTCGATGCAGGACCGCCACTGGAGATATCAAGTAGTCAGGTTGTCTGTCCTCAGCAACCTCCACGATTGTTTTCTTTGCCCCAAGATTAATTTTTATCTTGTAATGTGAATCAGCTGTGTCCTTAAAAAAGCAAGCAAAGCCACAAAATCTGAGTCATTCCTCTTTGCCTTCAGTCCAACACAAGTTTGGGGCAAAACATCACTCGGATCTACAGGTCCCTCTATACACTCCAGCTGGGAAGGAGGGGATACTGCCCCTATCCAGGGCTCCTTGCTTTCCTGGCAGGAGCCTTTCTGTGAAGTGTTGAGATCATTTAGAACGTGACCATGCATACATAAGCTTCTGGCAATTCCCGTTTCACCCTTTAATGAGCTTGGTTTCCAGAAATGTTTTTGCCACCCAGCTATGCACCAGTTAAAATTGACCCCTGCAACCCCCAGACTTGGTTCCCTGTATGGCACAGCCTCACAGGATAATTTAGGTTGGGAAAGACCTCCAAGATCATCGAGTCCAACCTTGGCACCATGCAAGAAATGCTGTGACTTTTAAATATAAGTCAGTGATGCTCTTGTGGTGGTAGAGATCGAGTCCCAGACTGGTTTGGTTTGGAAGGGACCTTAAAGGTCATCTGGTTCCAAGCAGGGAATGTTTGATGTCAATTCCCATGGGCAAACCCACCACCCTTCCCTTGCTGACATTCCTGGCCCCTGTGTGTGAGGAATGAGTCGAGCCAAGCCCTAGGACCTGTCATTACTCTTATCTGGGAAGGCCGTAGAGGAGTGACTGTCAAATGTCCTGTCACACCTACAGTCCCAATCCCACTGCAGCTTTTGGAAAGCAAACAGCTTTGTGTCACGTGTAAACTCTCTATTCTGGGTGATGTGACCCCCACTGGTTTTCCAGTAACTCGCAAAAAAAGAGCAGAAAAAAGCCTACCCTGAAGTTTTACACATTAAACTTGACTAGGAGTTCCAAATTCAGGGCCAGCTTTGCTGCCTGTCACTTCTCAGCCGAGCTGATAAAATGCCCTTGGACGAGGATTTGGAAAGCTTTCTTTGCAGCAGTAATTGTGGGAACTTGGATTCTGCAGATGCTGAGCAGCCTGAAACGAGTCTTGAAACCACCTTTGCTATGGTTTGCAGCAGATTTCTGAGAGATGTCGTGAAGGAAGGAGCAGAACTGAGCATCCCTGGTGTTGGAAATAACATAACTTTTAAATGTTTTTATTTTATTTCCCTAGTCAGGCTTGGTTCATCTTTGCCCTGGGGAAAGGAATTTTGAGGTTTTTTCCAGGGGACACGGAAGGATACATGAAAGATAACGGCCATCAACTAACATCAACCAACATCAACCCCAGATGTTGCCCCCTGGCATGACTGGAGACACCTGGAAAAGACTGATAAGGAAATCAAGGAGTGAGGACCGAATAAGCGAAGGAACCTATGGCAAATAAGAAACCAAATATTAGAAAAATTGTGTAATTTGGGACCAATGAACGGGAACTGCTTTGAGGTTGGAGTTTTTTTGTGCATAAATCTGCAGAAAACCTGGTAAAAGGCGTGTGTGTGTGGAATATTTTCCGTGGCCAGAATACAGCAATGCCTGATTTTCTATCACTCCAAATATACTGTTGGAGGGTTTTTGTTTTCCTCACAAATTTCGGTGACACTGGCACTCCTGGTGTCCTTTTAAATGATTTAACACCAAAATTACATTGTCTCATGGGGACCTCAAGGCCAGGCTGGATGGGGCTTGGAGCAGCCTGGTCTAGTGGAAGGTTTCCCTGAAGAAGAGCTTTAAGGTCCTTTCCAACCCAAACCATTCCAGGATTCTGGGATATGATTCCACAACTTGGGATGAGACTAACGTGGCCACCACCCCGGAAAGTGACCCCCTGCAACCCATGGAGCTTGGAGGTGGCTTTTCCACTTGCCAAATCCCTGCTTAATGCTCTGCCTCGCCACTCAAATTACAGCTTTATATTAAGCACACCACTTATTAATTAGCGACAATAACCACCGCCTTGTAAGATAATTATTTTGCCTAACAACAAAACGCTTGCTGGGAAGTCTCCGCTTTCCCAGCAGCTCGAGCTCGCCCCTGGCTTTCCTGCTGCTTCCTTTCGAAGCTGACAGCTCTCGGTGCCTTTGGAGAGGCTTTTCCTAGGAAGGGTTGTTGTCACACTGCTCCAGCGATTGCTCCTCCGAGCGACCACAACTCAGAGAGCTCCCCAAAGGCTCTGCTCAGACCTCTTCACGCAGCTTACACCCTGTAGCTGGGGGGTATTTCAAATATGCATAAGCTGTGGCTGTATTTCTGGACTATTTATTTCCTACTCATCTGTCTATTTTGTGATGGACTTATTTTTTTCTTTGTTCTCTTCATTTTTTAAAATTTATTCAGAGGGTTTTTGTTTTATTTGGAGAGAAATTCTCGTTGGGAAGTGCAAGTGGAGAGCACAGAGCTGAATTTCAATTCTGGATTGATATGTGGGCTTGGATCATCTAACCTGGCTGGGCTTGAGGCTCTGTCAACAGACTGAAAAGCACTAATTGAGACCTCTGTAGTTAGAAAAATGTATCCTGGGAGGCTTTTCAGGATCTTTCCCTCTGTTTTAACAGCAATGCACCTTGTAGGAATAACTGCAAGACATCCTAGATTGAAAACAAGAGGTAAAACCTTTGTTACCTCACCGAGATAGCAGTTGGGAGTGTTGCTGAGGGTTGTCAGTGTTAGGAAAATTAATCCACAAACACCAGAGGTTTATGTCCAAAAAGGAGACAAGAAGAGTCCTGTTACTTTATTTGACTAAAGGGAGAGGCCATGGGGCATTCCCCTGGGGTCTCTCAAATTTTTGGAGGTCGCAGCCTCCTTTTTATCCTGGTTTCCCGGCCGCATTTCCCTCTCTCTTTCCCCATTGGCTGAGGTACTCAAGAGGTACAGACTTCCCAGAATGCCTAATACCTAAGGTTCCCTTCTAATGTATAACCCCCCTTTATTTTCAGTTCTTATTGAATTTTATGATTTTCCCATTGTTTCTTTCATTTCTCAATATCCAATTTCATTTATCAGTAGACATACAGTCTGTTTGTAGAGGCAAATCTCTTTCCATTCATCAATCAGTGGAATCCTTCCCATTGTTTCCTTTTACCTCTCAGTGCCGATTCCATCTACCAGCAGGCCCAGAGCTTGTTTGTGAAGACAAGTCTCTCATTCCTTCCATCAGGGAGGGAGGGTCCAACACATGGCAGATCCTTGCTTTAGGGTGGCAGCTCAGCTCTGGCCCTGTCTTTCTGTGCTGCCTCCCACCTGCTGGTACCCCTGCCGAGGTTTCCTCCAGTGGCAAGAAGATGCCAAAAGGGCATTTTTAGCTTATTCATTGAACTCTTAGGAAGAGGATTTATTATTTTGTTTTTCCCATTTGTATTTTTCTTTGCACCTTTCCCGTGTCTTCCGCCACCGGAGCTCACACGTGGGGGGAGTTGAAATGCAAACTCCGAGCTCTGTGCAAGTGTTTGGGCTGCTCGGGACATCTGTCAGTGCCATGGGCAGGCTCTGGAACAGACAGTGCTGCTGACAGCAGGCAGGAGAAGATCTGTCTGGACAGTGCTAATCACAGTCTCTGGCAAGGCTGGCTGCTGGGAGCCAGGCACAGATGGCTGCCCGCTCTGCGCTCGCTCCCTCCAAGCCGTCGTAGCTCGCTGGTGTTTTGTGAATCTATCTCGTTTTAGCACATTTTATGGCTTGTGCTCTTGATGCCATGAGGCTTTTTTGCTTTTTATATATACNCCAGGCGAGGCTGCTGGAGTTCTCCTCTGCAGTGACACCGAGCCGGCTGCTCAGATTTGAGTCCCCGCTGCGCTTCCTGCCGTGCTGGGGCAGGATTTGTTTCTTGGTGTCGCCAAAAATTTGGTGAAACTGGTGGCCAGCATCTCCTGCTGTTTAAATGGCTTTCACCTGAAGGGGTTAACAAGAGAAGCAGATCACTCTAGGCTTGAGTAGTACTTCTGTATCTTCTTTCATCCCAATCAGAAGATCACTGGGAACTTGATTAGGAGGAAATGCGATGCAGATCATTGATGAAAATACCCTTCAACAGCTCTGCATCTGGAAACGATCCGAGAAATACCATTGTTCACCCGACAAGTGATTAACAGAAACTCTTTACATAGTCATTAACATACCTGGCTGAGGCCTCGCTAATTATCAGCCGAGTTAATGCTTCCATCGGGGTGATAAAGGGGACAAGTCAGACCTCGTTTCCAGTGGCTCTGGTGACAGAAATGTAGCTCTGAAGGTCACCCCACAGTTGTGGGGATGTTACTCTCACCTCAGCTGGGCACTTAGAGCTTCCCTGCTCATAGGACCCCAAGTGAAGACCTCAGTTCCTGCACAACCCCCACGCCTTTGTTCCCCGGGTTCATTTCAACTGTTGGGAGAACATCTCATTATTACTTAATTACTTCCCAGGTGGAAGCAGTGCGCGTTTCAGCCCAAAGGCTGCTCTTTGAACACGCCAGAAACGTGGAATCCCAGGCCGGTTTGGCTTGGGAGGGACATTAAAGACCATCTAGTCCCAACAAATGCAGACAAATCATTCGTAATCCCTTTGTGCTAAGTGATGGATACTGGGAGCGGGAGTGCCCGTGCAGGGGGGGGTGTCTCGTGAAGCTCCCAGTGAAGCTCCCAGTTGTTAGGAAAATTAATCCACAAACACCAGAGGTTTATGTCCAAAAAGGAGACAGAGGAGTCCCGTTACTTTATTCAAATAAAGGGAGAGGCCATGGGGCATTCCCCCAGGGTATCTCATATTTTTGGAGGTCGCAGCCTCCTTTTTATCCTAATTTCCCGGCCGCATTTCCCTCTCTCTTTCCCCATTGGCTGAGGTACTCAAGAGGTACAGACTTCGTGCAATGCCTAATACCTAAGGTTCCCTTCTAATGTATAACCCCCCTTTATTTTCAGTTCTTATTGAATTTTATGATTTTCCCATTGTTTCTTTCATTTCTCAATATCCAATTTCATTTATCAGCAGACCTACAGTCTGTTTGTAGAGACAAATCCCTTTTCCATTCATCAATCAGTGGAATCCTTCCCATTGTTTCCTTTTACCTCTCAGTGCCGATTCCATCTACCAGCAGGCCCAGAGCTTGTTTGTGAAGACAAGTCTCTCATTCCTTTCACAGTGAAGCTCCCAGTGAAGCTCCCAGCTGTTTCCAATGGATTCTCCACGAGGCACAGCTGGGCCCATCAGCTCTGCAAAAATAGTATTTAAGGGAGGGCAAAGACAGCAATAGGGACTGAGGAGAAAGGCTGTTGTTGGTGAAGAGCTGAGATGCAGAGTTTGTAGGTGCTGGAAGACTCGGTTCAAACCCAGTTCCTCCAGGAGCAGGGGTGTTTGGAAGTGCTGTTTTTGCACCTTCACAAAGGTGCTGTTCTGTGGAGGGTGCTCCTCCTCGTCACCTCCAAACCGCTGCTCTGCCTTTGCCAAGGTAGGTCTGTGTGTGTGTGGTGTGCATGCAAAATGAAATTAAGTCGAGAGGCTCTGCTTGCTGATTAAAATCAGGGTCTCTAAATGATTGTAATGTTAAATGCTGCCTGTGCCCTGCAGAGCTGCCGGGTGATGTTTTCTCTGAGCTCAGCACTTAATGGGATCCTTGGGAGGGTAACGCTGTGCTTGAGTGGGGCTGACTCACTGTCTGAACCCTGGGGTGGTGTTGCTTTCAGTCCTTGGTTCACAGTCCGGCTGAGCAGCAGAAAATATCCCTCCTGCTTGAAATACGGGAAGGTTCAGTGACAAGTTTCTTGGTGGAGCGCTGTGTAACAAGCCGAGCACCCTGCCAGGACCCCAGCAGAGCTCCTTCCTGTGCTCCATATTCATGTTTCACCCAATTATGCCCTTCAGCACTTCTTGGTGCAATGAATACTCTGCTGAGATGCTTGGAGAACCTCAAGGATTGTCCCAGCGTTGTAATTGCTCCGGAACAAGTGAGGGATATCGCCTGGAAAAGGAAGGATGTGGGTTATTTCCACAGCACGGCGTTTTCTCGTTTGAAAGCACTGCTTTTGCAGGCAATTACACTGTGCTAGCAGAACAAATTTCAGTGAGCAGTTGATAAAATTCATAATTAATGAGCTTTGGCTACCACAATGCTGATTCTGTTCAAAATAAGCTCCCATTCCATGCTTGCTTTTCCAAATACAGACGCATCTGCCTTCAGTGGAATCAAATGTCACTTAGACATATGTAGCCTAGGGGAGAAAGTACATTCCTCAGCTGTTTGGTACCTGTCCCAGGCTGTTTGCAGGGATGTGTTGATTTTGGCCTTCTGGGCACAGAATAGGAAGAGGGAAAAACTTTCTCCTCCATTCTCTTTAAAATGCTGTCTGTAGGGCAAGATGAATTTGTATGGGATAAATGCTGAAAGTGTGAAATGGATGGAGGTGCCTGAGCGAGCTGGCTGTGCTCTTTGATATCCCTGTTTCCCTCTCATTGTTATCCTCTTCCCCTGGAGGAAAGATCCAAAGAGCTTTTCCGTGGCTTGCTTGCCTGGGGACATCTCTTGACCAGATTGCAGTGCAAGTGATGGGATTGGAGAAAGAGCTCACTGGGGGTGGTGGCTGTACTTCTTCAGCCAGGTGCTGCAAAGCTCCTGGCAGATATTATGGATATTTATATAGCTATTGATGCACCTGTGTTGCCTCTTTCTCCCCAAAGCAACCTTTTTTTGTCCCCCCAAATGGAGAAAGCTGGGCTGGGAAAGAGGGAGTTGGAATGAGGTGGTGTTTAATGTGTTGGTCTCTTCCAGCCCAGTGTGTTCTGTGATTGTTCAGGCTGGCATCAGTGGATTAATTACCTGCAGAGCATTATCAATCAGCCCTGGCTACTCAGGTAACCGGGAGAATGCTCACAAAACAATTAAAGCTGAGAAAAGGTGATCTGGGGAAGCTTAATTGGTGAGAGATGAAGGAAACCTCAGCAGCCAGCTGAAGTAGATTAAGAATGGAGGTGTGATTAGATGCTCACACCTGACAAGCCAGAGCAGGGGTTGTGATCATCAAACCAGCCTTAGATTAGCTCTGCCCTGACAGAGATGCTGTAATTTATAATTTTTCATCTAATTGGGTGAGGTGGTTGCCTCAAGTGTGGTGAGAATGTGTCCCCCAGGGATCTGTCAGGGAGGCCAGAGCATTTTCCTTGCTCTCAGATCCAGGGCACTGTGTCTCATAGGAAATTTATTAAATGTCTAAAGGGGCTTAATTTTTCTAATAAAACCCCCTCAGTTTTTTTCCCCTGCTGTCTCTCCTGCAAATGTTTGACCTGCTGTTGGTTTAAGAGAAGCTGGCTGTGAATTTCGTGGTGCTGCCACTAAATTCAGGTGCTGGGTGGGTGCAGGTGGCAGCTGATGCTGTGAAGACATCCACGGTCACTTAACTGCTGTAACTGAGCCTGGGTGGGGTCAGGCCAGGACTGGGGGCTGTGTTCTCACGGCTGGGAGGTCCTGGGGACATCCCATGTGGAACAGGGAAGGGTTGACCGGCTGTAAGCCCTGTTGGCAGTAAGAAACCCAGCTCTATATGGGAGCAGAAGTGAAAAAGTAATGCTGGTTTGTGTTTTTCTAAAGACTTTTTAAACTACTAGGTGTTGGAACTAGATTATCTTTAAGGTCCCTTGCAACCCAAACCATTCCATAACATGCTGCTTTGGGATGTCAAACAAACCCCATTGCCCTGAAACCCAAGAAGAAACATCCTCATTCACCTGCTTTTATTTTGCTTCTCCAATTTTCCTTTTCACCTGCTTTTTTTTTAGCTGTGAGAGCTTTAAACAATCTCTCAGGTGGAGTGTGCAGTGTGGGTGTGAGCATTTGGTACCTCTCACAGATTTTGGCGTGTGGGCAAAGGGTTTAATATTTCATCTAGTATCCCAGTCCCTTTATAGCCTGGTGCAGTTTGCAGGGCATGAAAGAAAATCCAACTCTGTGCCAGAATTCAAAGGGGAAATAACGAATCGTGGTCTGTTTCAAATAATTAAAGCACGCAGATATTTAGTGATCTGTCAAGGGGAATGAGGGAGTAATAAGACACTCTGTCCAATTTGTTTTAGAGCTGGAGTTGGAGCACTCTGGTATAAAATTATAACCTCTGTATTAATCACAAGAATGTTCACCGTATCTAGGTCAAATCCACACGTGAACCTCCGCAAAACTTTTGCTTCATTCAGCTTTTTCATTATTATCTTTACTTTCTGGTGCCTTCGGGGAGGTAAAATACCTTTGATTTTAAAGAGAGGGGGTAAAAAAAAGGGGCATTTTTTATCCAGTTTCTCTTTAGCTTCTCCTCCCTGCCTCATTTTTTTAAAGCAGCAAGGTTTTTCCTTTTAAAAAGGAGGGAAGAAAAGGTTTGTTTTATGTATGTTTTTCACTGAAGGTTGCTCAAATCCAGCCAGTTCTATTGTGGCTCTGAAGGAGCCATAAAATTTCATTACAGCTTTTCCACAGAAACCAATTTGAGTGTCCGAGGCTCGGTCTTGTGGTTTAAAAGATCTCTCCCTGGAATCGCTGTGAGCCTCCTCCCCATCCCTGCGTGGCTGCCAGGTTCAGTTCATGTCTACTGAAGTATTTCTTTTGGGACTGAAACCAATTAAAACTGTGATGAATTAGAGGGCTCTGCCTTTGGGTTAGCTCTAAATCTTGGCTTTGTGTGCATGAGCATCCCACTCTGCAGGTGACTGAGCTCTTTCCCAGTCTGATTTGTACAGGGAATGATGAAGAGGGAGCTCTGTGGCATGCAATATCCTATTTTTAGCTGAGAATCTGAAGGGTGGTTGTGTTTTTAGGGTTTTCAGTGTGCTTTTTTTTTTTTTCCTTCTTTTTTTCCCCCCCTGTGGTAAATATTGAAACAAATAATTCACTTTTAGCTCCTCTTTTTTGTGTTAAAGCTCTTAATATCAGATTGCTCTGGAAATGTGACATCTCCGGTTGGAGGCACTAGGAATAACTCCTGCCTTGGGTTTGGCAGCATTCCACCAGTGCAACTTGCAGTGTAATGCACACACCGTTACCCCAAAATTACCAAAAATAGCCAGAGAGGCTCAATGAACACCAGAGCGTTCGTGGCTGGGTTTTACTGAGCCATTTCCAAGGCCTAGAGCTGCATTTTACATTTCTGCCATGTGCCAATCAAAAGCACTCGGAGCTGTAGGGCTGAGCTGGCATCGTTTGGGAGCATGCACCCTATTTCCAGATTATTGCAGCTCACACCAGCTCTAAAGGGCTTGGGAGGACCTTAAATACTATTTCAGCCCATGGGCAGGGACACGTTTCACTGTCCCGGGTTGCTCCTGGCCTGGGACACTGCCAGGGATCCAGGGGCAGCCACAGCTTCTCTGGGCACCCTGTGCCAGGGCCTCCTCACCCTCCCAGGGAACAATTTCTTCCCAATATCCCATCCAGCCCTGCCCTCTGGCAGTGGGAAGCCATTCCCTGTGTCCTGTCCCTCCATCCCTTGTCCCCAGTCCCTCTCCAGCTCTCCTGGAGCCCCTTTAGGCCCTGGAAGGGGCTCTGAGCTCTTGCCCTCCCTCCCTTGCCTTCCCTCCCTTGCCACCAGCTTTCCCAGCCTGGCTCCAGAGCAGAAGGGCTCTGGTCACACTAAAACACTGGCCTAAAAGTCTTTTTTTTTTCTTTTAGAGAGTGCAGTTTGACTCAGAATAAAAATCCCTCTTGACTTGTATTAACCTTGATCCCTGCAGTTGTTGACCAGTGCCACAAGGCCTGATCCTTTCCCCCTCTAAGCATCTCCCTGTCCTGTCCCTGAGGGATCCATCCTCTCCTCAGGAGCACTGACACCGTGGCAGGACTGCTCCATTTACCTCCTGAAGGCTCGATCAAACTCGAGAGGGCTCTGGTGAAATTGCTGCTCGCTCCCTCATGGAATTACAAGCAAAAGCTGCTCCTGGAGAGCCCTGCACAGCCCTTGCCTTGGCACAGCTGCTGCCCTGCCTCGCTGGATCACACGAGTGCTGCTGGATGCTCATCCCTGGGTTATCCCTGTGTCCCTGCTGGGCTGCTCCACCTGCTCATGGTGATGAGGTCTTTGCTTTTCTCACCTGCCAGCTGCAGGTAGGGCTGCTCACCTTTCCCCCTGGGCAGCAGAGCAGCCTTGGATGGGAACAGACCCCTGTGACAGCCCAAGTCTGAAGAAATGACTTTGCCTCGCTGCCTTTCCATTCTGATTTTGCTTTCCCTGGAGATTTGCACTCTCACCATCCCCAAGAAAACACATTTATTTTTGAATGTGTAGCTAAGCTGGCAGCAATGTAACACCTTTTCAGCTCTCGCTTGGTGTAACTGCGAGAATAAATAGCTCCTTTCACTTTCTAGTCTTGGGAATAGTTGAGCTTCCCGTGACTTTCCAGTAAAATTTGATTTAGGGGGAGTTGGAGCCACGTGCTGTTTGCATCTGACCTGAGGAGATTTTTATTGCTCTGGAGTGATAACTACCAAGGGGAAATTGAAACCCTCAGTGTCACAGATGCAAGGCAGGGCTTTGCTTCCACAGGGAAACCAAGGATTTGGGAGATGTGGCTTCCTGAAGTGCAGCAGGCAAGGAAGGAGCAGCAACCTGCTGCTCTCAAAGGGCTCTGTTGTGCAGGAGGAGCAGGACCAGAGGTGCTCAAGGTGGCTGTTCATTAATGGAAGGAAAAACTGGAGCTTGGATGTCCCATCTGGGACTTGCCTGAGGCAGGGACTGAGCCCTGGTAGCTAAAACTTTCCGTGGCTGTGGTTAATGGGGTGAAAACTGAGTAGCTGGGTTTCCAGAGAGGTGCAAAAAAGGTGTTTCCAACCTACAGGAAGATGGTTCAAAGGTCAATAATGAAGAGTTGGGGATCCAGCAAGTCACCCCTTTCAGAGCTTCCAGTCTCTGCAGCCCCAACCTTCTCCCTGAAAGCACCTAATTCCCTAATTAATTCCCTGAAGGGCAATTAATGGTGTAAGGCTGGAAAGGCAGCAATCCCCTCTGCCAGAGCCATTCCGTGTGGACCACCTCTGCTTGCTGGAACAGGAGACAACCTTTCCCTTTTGACTGCATTTCCTTGCAGGTTTCTGGGACTCTTTTTTTCCCCCCCCTCCTTTTTCCAGCCTCCCACGTGGAAAATAATCCTTTCAACATGCAGATGGCAGCTCCCTTCACGGAGGGGCAGGCTTGTGCAGAAGGCTGAATTTTTACTTTATTCATAGAGCGTGTGTTCGTGTTGCTTGCAGGGTGTTACTCTCAGTATTATGTTAAAAATAGCTGGTGCTAAGCTTCTAATTCTTAACCTTTTTTTTTTTCCTTGCTCAAGCTCCTGATTTCAGAGGCATTTGTGATTTATGGTGTAAAACTTCCCTGTGGTTGAGAGAGCTGGTTTAATTTTCCATGAAATATCTACAGCTTGCTTGTAGAACTGGGTTCTGATGGTTAAAAAAATGAAAATGCTTGGGTGGTTTTTTGTGTAAGTCTGCCACAGTGGGCACTAGATTGCCACGTCCTGGTGCCTAAACCCATAGGATTCATAGAATATCTTGAGTTGCAAGGGATCCGCAAGGATCATTGAGTCCAGCTTTAGTTAGTCTGGAGTGAGCAGCAGTGCTGTTACTGCATAACCGAGCACTCTGGTCATGAGTGGGAGAAGTAAATTCCTCCAGTACAGCTGGAAGATGGCATTAGTTGGGGGGAAAAGTGGATTTTTTTATATCTTCTAGCCTTTCTCCTGTTATTTGTGTGACACAAGTGGCCTTTGTCACAGAATGCTGCAGCCTGTTTGGATGGGCTGCATTTCTGGGGTGCTGCTCTGAAGGGAGAAAGGATGAAGTGGGAGGAAGAAAAGAAAGAAAAATGATGGGTTTGTCTGAAGCCTTCCTCCTGAGTTTGGTCCCACTTTGTCTGATGATTATTAGGAGCCTCCTGCCCCTGCTTTCCCTTCTGCTGAAAGCATGGAAAACACAAAGAATCCTGAAAAGCAAATGGTTTGGAGTGAGCTCATCACGTGGGGGTGCTGCTCCTACGCTGGCCCCAGAAGGGTTTGGGTTGGAGGGGACCTTAAAGCCCATCCCATTCCACCCCCTGCCACGGGCAGGGACACCTTCCACTATCCCAGGCTGCTCCAAGCTCCTCCAACCTGGCCTTGGACACTTCCAGGGCTGGGTCAGACCCCAGTCTGCACATCCCTGAGGATAAATGTGAGTGGAAACCCTGTGGGTGACACATGGAGTGAGCTGCCAGTGCTTGGCCCGTGTCCCCAGCAGGCAGCTTGCCACCTTCAGCAGGACCCCATGGTCCCAGTGTTGTTTGTTCTGGTTCCTGGGCCATGGATGGGGACACAGGACCCTCTGGAGCTGTGGCTATCCATGTCAAGGCAAGCACAAATTCCAGCATCACCCTCCCCGTGAAGTTATTAATGAAAATCATCACCCTCATTTAGGAGCTGCCATCACTTAGTAGATTAACCTTTATCAAGCAACTTTGCTATGCCAGCTGCACAGCAAAGTAATTACTTTTAATAGAATCTGCCCTTGATTTGAAGCCACAGGGGAAGCAATTAAATTTAACAAAGGCAAAAGCCATGACTTATAAATGAAGATGGATGGCTTTTGCTATCTGTTTCATAAATTCCATTGTGTATGAGTGTAAGAAAATACTCAGGTTTTGGGGGGTTTAAAGTGTGGTTTTAGGCTCTTGATCTGTGGGTGGATTGGATGCCATCAGGGCCAGCTCTGGGATTTGGCTTGGTATCGTTTACAAATGGCTTGCAGGGGGCTCTGAACCTGAGCTTCTCAAACCCTCGACACTCGTGTTCAGCATGAGGAGTTTGCTTGATGGTTTCTTGGGCCACCTGATCTCTCACCTCTGCCTCTCCGCTCAGGGAATGTTTTGCTTGAAACCAGGATGTGCCTTAAATTGCTTTGTGTGTCTGTGAACTTGTTCAGTTCAGGCTGTGCCAGTGAAAAGGGGCTCATCCCTGTATGTCCCGTGGACCTGATACAGAATCCCCAAATGGCTTGGGTGAGAAGGGACCTTAAAGATCATTAAATTCCATGGGCAGGGACACCTCCCACTATCCCAGGGTGCTCCAAGCCTGATCCAGCCTGGCCTTGGACACTGCCAGGGATCCATGGGCAGCCACAGCTTCTCTGGGCACCCTGTGCCAGGGCCTCCCCACCCTCCTAGGGAACAATTCCTTCCCAATATCCCACCCATCCCTGCCCTCTGGCAGTGGGAAGCCATTCCCTGTGTCCTGTCCCTCCATCCCTTGTCCAAAATTGCTCTCCTGGAGCCCCTTTAGGCCCTGCAAGGGGCTCTGAGCTCTCCCTGGAGTCTTCTCTTCTCCAGGTGAGCACCCCCAGCTCTCCCAGCCTGGCTCCAGGGCAGAGGGGCCCTGATCATTAAAACACACAAAATATCCTGCTGTGGGGCTGGGCAGCATCGTGTGGCCCCTCCCAGACCTTGATGTCAGGAGCCACAAACACAAATGTGCTTTCCTTCTTTGGTTTAAAGCTGCCAGTTTTGGCTTGGCTGAGTGTAGAAAGGGCAGACTCTCCTTTTTTCATCTCCCTGGGCAGTGCTGGAGCTGCTCTGCTCTCTCCTGCAGAGCCCCAAGCCCGTGGTGCCATCCCTTCACTCACCTCCATGACAGATGCCTGGCTACCAGGAATGCTGGCCCTCCAGAGCCTTACTGGGAATGCTTTGGTTGGATAAGGGGTGGGATGTGCTTAGCAGATGGGAAGTGAAAAGCAGAGGACTGCAGGCTGGGGTCTCTCACAGCTGTGAGGAGAAATCCTCCTTGTCCTGGGTGGAGTCAGAGCAGTTTCTCTCCCCTTTGCCGTCTGTTTGGGCTCAAAGCCCTGGCTTGGCTCTCTTCCTCCCCTCCAGCTGATATCTGTTAACCCATATCTGCTTTTTAATCAAATATCTCTGCCTGTGACTGAGGTTTCTATTTCTTTTGTAAAGTGGAAGAAGCCAGTGGTCTCTGACAGGCACTGAGTAGCATCAAGTGTCCCAGCAGTCTTTCTGCTGATAATTTTTTCTATTCCTTGGGGGTGCTCGAGGTCTCTCCCTCAGTGTTTTTGTCCTTTGTGGAGATCCCTGCATTCCAAATGCTGCCCTTAAACAGCTGCTCTGCAGAAATGCGTGTGCAGCATCACAGCTTCTGCAGCAACAGATTTCCCCCTTGTGAACTGTCAGCACAAAATTCAGGATATTGCTCCCAAAGGAGGCAAATCCTTCATCGTGGCAAACTTGATTTCCCAGAGTTGTTCGAAGGAAAGGGGGTCTGGGCAAGAAGGGATGTGCTGGGAGGGTCCCTTACTGCCACTGAGTGTCCAGAAAGATGTGTGGAAGTCTTTGATATGTTAACTTTTAACCTATTAATTCAGCCTGCAGAAGAGGAGGCTCCAGGGAAATTCCAGAGCCCCTTGCAGGGCCTAAAGGGGCTCCAGGAGAGCTGGAGGGGGACAGGGGACAAGGGATGGAGGGACAGGACACAGGGAATGGCTTCCCACTGCCAGAGGGCAGGGATGGGTGGGATACTGGGAAGGAATTGTTCCCTGTGAGAGTGGGGAGGCCCTGGCACAGGATGCCCAGAGAAGCTGTGGCTGCCCCTGGGTCCCTGGAAGTGTCCAAGGCCAGATTGGACACTGGGGCTTGGAGCAGCCTGGGATAGTGGGAGGTGTCCTTGCCCATGGCAGGCAATGGAATGGGATGGGCTGGAATGGGATGGGCTTTAGGGTCTCTCCCAACCCAAACCATTCCAGGGCTGTGTGAATGCAGGAGGCTGAAGGCTGAGCTCGCACAGGATGGGATGGAGACACGGTGCCCTTTGCAGCTGTGGTGACCCAACCCCGCTCCTCCGCCGTGCCTACGCTCTGGAAAAACCTTGGTTCCCTCTGGGAGCTGATTTTTAGTCAGTGCAGCTCATGCAGGGAGAAGTGTGACAGCTCCTGGGAGTGGAGCAGCTCGTTAGGAGGAAATGGGTTTGATGATTTGCTTGGAAGCTTTGATTACTCTCCTGGGAGCTTTGCTCCATCTCTCCCCCGCTGCTGCCGGCAGATCCAGACCAGGGGCTTCGTGTTCCTCCCTCCACAGTGACCCCCACCTGGGAGAGAGGCTGTTCCTTGGCTCTGGGTGCAGGACAGAGCTTTAACATCTCTCTGGTAGAAGAGATCCACTTGGTTGTGCCTCTCCTGGAGGGAGGGAACAGGGCTGAGCTTTTGTACTGCCGCTTTTGTCTCTGCCACAAAGCCGCCCGCGTTTCCTGCACCAGCAGTTCAGCGCCTGTCCCTTTCATCCCGTGGTTTTATTCCCCTTTAGGGAGATGGATTGCGATGGAGGGGATGTTCTTTGGCTGGTGGAGTCAGTTGTTTCAAATACAACAAAAAAAAAAAAGGAGTGTTTAAGGGTGCTCCCACTTTTGTCGAGGAGAGTCTGTGCGTGTTTCTGAGCAGCTTCCCCAAAGCAGCTCCAGTCTGGCAGCGAGCAGCTGCCTGTGCACGTGAGAGGCCCATTAAGATTCAGTGCTGCTTCAAACCTCCCGTTTATGCTCAAAACAGCCTTCTAAAAAGCAGGAGGAGGGGAAAAAAAAAATCAAAAAAACAACCCCAACTGCATTAAAAGGCAGCTTCCAAATTAGAATTGTTTGTTTCTCTCAGAAGGAACAGGAGCTGTTTTCCTGCGTCCCTATGGAGCATCCTAATCCTGCTGCAAGTCTCTCCTGCTGCCAGGTGGCTTGGTCTGCTGGGAAATTTGGGGGATGGCTGGCAGGGAAGGGGTTGGAGTCACCTCCCAGGCTGTCTGCAGGGCAGGAAAGGCGTAAATGGGACGTGGCTGCAGGAAAAGAGTGCCACGGTAATAAAGATCTTCAGCTGGGGCAGTGCACTGACGTAAGAGTTCTGTGTTTTATGGATGCAGTAGAAATTAATCTGGATTAATTTAAGAGAATAAACATGATTAAAGTCACTCCTTTGGAGGAACCAGAGGAGCTTTGTGTTTGATTTGGTTTAATTGGCTTGCAAAGTGGCTGTTTCCTGAAGGGTGCTGTCTGGGGAAGTGTGTGCTCCAAGCAAGCCCTTCCCTCTGTCCCTTAGGATTTTCCTGGGAATAGGGCAGTTCTATTGGCCCTATTATTGCGTGGAAGTGGAGAGAACTGCCCCACAGGCTTGCTGGGATGCCCTAGTGCAGGTCACCCTTTCTCCTGCAGCAGGCATTGAGGGTGCAGGAGTTGTTCCCAGCACCCCACAGGAGAGGCTGGAAGAGTGAGGGAAAAGGCTGCAGCACCACCAGGGAGAAGGGAAAGAATCCTGTGTTTGCATTCCCTTCTGCCAGGAGAACAAGGAGGGAACAAACACCACTTCATGCTGGCATTTGCCCTGTGATCAAAAGCCCTCTTGTGTTTTATAACCAGCTCCAGGGGTTTATCACTGAGACTTCAGGATTCCCAAGGGGATTATGTGCAGTATTCCCTGGAGTACATAAAAGAGAAGTGGAGTTTTGGAAAGGATATAAACCTTCTTGTCTGGGGCTCTGCCAGCTCTAACCGCCTGTGCTTTTGCAGACATCTGGGGCCCGCAGTGCAGAGATCTTGGGAGGGAAAACTGGTTTTGGCCGAGGTGTGCATCACCTGTGAACCCCCTGACAAAGGCAGGTTCCCTCCTGGGAATGGGTTGGACAGGTAGCTCCCAGAACGGGGGAGGAGGGATCGCTGCTGATGTTGCAGCACCAAATGCAGCAGTGTTGAAGGTGCAGCTCTCCACTGGAAATCTCCCCAGGGAGTGCAGGTGCACGGGTTTGCCTTTAAAAATCCCCTTGGTGCAGCCTGCCTGCACTGCTGTGCCTCTGTCTTGGTATCACTCTTGATTCTAAGTCACTCAGGTTTTTCTAAAAAAAAATTTTTTTTTCCTCTAGAAAAGCTTTAAATGGGTCTATATTTGGAGCAGGCTGCACGCTGCTTAAAGACTCTCTGACAGCAAATAATGATCTTAACAGGGCCCCCTGATACATATCAGGAGTCTTCCACTTCTGATGCTCTGTAGGTGTTTGGGTTTTGGGGTTTATTTTAATTTCCCCCCCTCCCCAAGTGCTGTGACCACGTTTTGGTGTAGGGGAATTGAATCTGAGACAGACTGGGCCTTCTTCAAGATGGGTTTGCTGTGAAAATTGTGCATTGCTGGGGGAGTTCAACCCTTTGTTCTCCCCAAATCTGTACCAGAGAGGAACCAGTGGTGGAGATGCCGTGGGTCCTTAGTTTGGTGAGGTGAGAAGTTGTATGAAATGTTGTGGAGGAGCAAAATTCCTCCCCGTGGGATGCAGCTCCTCTCCTTAACCAGCAGCCCCTGAGGTGCTGCATCCCAGATCTGTATGCTTGGAACTCATGGAGCAGGGCAGTGCTTCTGTCCTGGGAGTCTGCTCCAGGGAGCTCTGCCCTCTGCATCTTCTCTCCTCCTTCCCCAAGGAACTGAAAGGAATTATGGCTGGTTTCCATTTCAGATCAGGTTTAAGGGTTGTCCTCCAGTGCTCTGAGCTCAGGGATGAGGGTTTGTACCAGGAATGGTGATTCTGAGGTCTCCTGTCAGCTCTCATGGATCTCCCTGGATGCACTAAGTGTGGTGATGCCCTCCTGCCTCCCACATCTGTCTGTGAGGAAAGCTGCCTCCTCTCCCAAAAGCAGAGTCAGTGTTTCTGGTCCTTAACAGCTCCCAGATGAGCTGATTCTCCACTGAAGCTTCTCCTGTGGCAGCAGAATTTCATTTTTTCTGTATTTTTTTCTTTTCTGTGCCAGTGCTCTGACACCTGGTGTTGGCCCATCATTCCAGCCCCTTCTTTCCAGGGGGTTCTACAGCTTCAGCTCAGCCCTGGAGCAGCACAAGTTGAATTCTTAAGAGTTTTTCTCAGTGGCCCATTAGCTGTTTGCTGCTTGGAAATAGCTGTTGAGTTAAGCTGACAACAGGCACTTCTTGCAAACGAGGGGAAGACAAAATTGATGCTCTGAGAAGTGATGTTGTTGTTGTTGTTGTACGTGGGAAGAAGCTTTCCCGTTGTGGGAATGTTTATCTGCTTGAGCCCATTATTGCAGCTGCTGTTGCTTTTCCAGCACACGTGGAAGGCTGCAAGGATCCCTCTGTTCTCTGCTGAGTGCTTCCCTTTGCATCTGGAAGAGGGAGATGCCATGGTGGGCAGAATTAATAGCATCAATTGTTGGATGCTGCAGCTCTAACACGGCACAGATTATGGCGTTTGAGTAGGTAGGATAAATATTAATTAAAATACGTGGTCTGAAAGACTCATGGAAAATCAATTGCATTCCTCTAAGGAGCTTTCTTGTTGAGGCTTGATTTTTTTTTAATTCTTTCTAAACCTTGCTGTGCTTGCTAAACTTCTGGGGGGGTTCTACGCTGCTGCATCTCAAAGTAAGTGCCCCAAAACCCCCTGCAGTGGTGGGGAATGGAGAGCTGTGAATTTCAGAGAGGAAATTTAACATTCTGGTATATTTAAAGATGCCTTGGTGGAGATGGGCATACACATCTTGGGAGAGGGGGGGAGAAAGTGCAGGATTCTCAGGGGATGGATTTGACTTGCTGTCTAAAGGCTGTAAGAAAAACTTGCCTTGTCCCTCATAAATGAAAGAAAGCAATTTGTCAAGTATCTTCCTGTTGAAAATAGACCGTGTACTGAAAAGAGATCCCCCTCTCTCACAGAGATACAGACAAATATTAGTCATGTGCTTCCCAGAAATGCTTTTTATCAACTACAAGCATGTGCTTTTCACTTTGCAGTCCATCACTACCATAAACAGTATGAATTTCTTTCTTACCAAACTGAGAAACTCATGATCCTGAGATCTGCTGAAAGGAGAACATTTAGAAAAGTGAAGTGTATGAAACAGCTGTTCCACCCTTTCCCATGTCATGATGGCATCAGCTGAAGACTGACTGGACAAGTAATTTCACAAGAAAATTATTCAGGTCAAATTCATGGGTGAGATGAAGTCTCTACTAGACAGCACATTACTTTCCCCAGATATTAACATAGCTAGAGTATAATATGAAAAAATATCCTGCACAAATATTCAATTTGTTCCAATTTTTTTTGGTCATTTTGGGAGGTGGCTTGTAGCACGATGTTGTATACCCTCTATCTCAATAGTGTCATTTCCTGGCAGAAGGCAGCAGTGGAGCTGTGTATTTACCTGTCAGGGTCTGGGCAGCCAGGATGCTGATGATAAACTGCAAGGCCTCAGGATCTGTCTGCTGGGATTGTAAAGTATTNGTCCTGCCGGCTCCAGGACAGCTGGAACCTGCCTCCAGTGATAAGATTGGATGCCGGCTCCAGGACAGCTGGAACCTGCCTCCAGAGATAAGATTGGATGCTGGCTCCAAGCAGTGGTCAGAGGAAACCCTGCTCTGATCTTCCCTTACAGCTGGACTTGGGTCTAAATAAAAACTGAGCTTGGGTGAGCGCGGTGATGTTCCTCCTGCCAGAGGTACTCGATCTTTCTCTTTGCTCTTGAAAATAATTCTTCAGGGAATCACAGAGTCTTGAAATGATCTGGGTTGGAAGGAACCTTAAAGTTCATCTTGTTTCATTCCACGCCCTGCCATGGGCAGGGACACCTTCCACTATCCCAGGGTGTTCCAAACCCCATCCAACCTGGCCTTGGACACTGCCAGGGATCCAGGGGCAGCCAGAGCTTCTCTGGGCACTCTGTGCCAGGGCCTCCCTACCCTCACAGCCAGGAATTCCTTCCCAATATCCAGTCTAAATCTACCCTCCTTCACCTTAAAGCCATTATGAAGGAGCAGGCCTTTCCCTGGGAAGCTTGCTGTGGATGCAGCTCCATGGTCATCATTTTAGGGTTCTCTGGGCCTTCCACCTAAAGCCACTCTGTACCTTGACGGGTTTTGTTTTTCTCTTCCCTCTCATCACCTCCCTGCCGTGGTTTGCTTTTTGTTTTGGTTGGTTTTGGGGGGTTTTTTGCACGTTTTGTTAGTCAGTGGTAGCCTTAATTGCAGATCATGAGCAGTAAGTATTTGTTGTTGTCTCCTGGCTGCTCATGAGGCACTTGCTCATGATCTGGCATTGCTGACATCTTTAATCAGAGCTATTACAGCCCTGACAAGCTCAGTGCACTGAATCAGCTGCCTCAAGCTCTGGGGTTTCTGTGCCACAAGTCAGCTCCCAGTGACTCTGTTTTTTCCACTTGAAATCCTGTGTCATCCTCTGGCTGCCCTGCAGCCTCCTGCCCAGGGCTGATTACAGAATCCCAGGATGGTTCGGGTGGGAAGGGACCTTAAAGATCATCCAATTCCCACCCCTTGGCCTGGGCAGGGACACCTTCCACTGTCCCAGGTTGCTCCAAGCCTTGTCCAGCCTGGCCTTGGACACTGCCAGGGATCCAGGGACAGCCACAGCTTCTCTGGGCTCTTTCTCAATGTTACTGAAATAGAATTAAAAAAAAAAAAATTGAGAGGAAGAGATAAAAGCACTTTAAACAATCTTACAGCTGAAAGAAACGATCACGTTCATGGACAACTTGCATAAAGCAAATTGAGTAGTCGAGTGCATGTGCAGTAACTTTTTTCTGCAAGTGATTAGAGTAATAAACCTCCTCCTGTCACCAGCTCTTCACGTGAAGAGACAGCAGGTAGTGTTTCTGGAGGTGAACAATGCAGCACTGAGCCCTGGAGCTGCATTAACGGGATCATGAGGGACAAATGATTTCAAAAAAGAGACTTTTCTGTCTTCTCCTTTTTCTTTAAAGTTATTTTTGGGTCAGGAGGGTGTTTAGGGTGGGGAGTTACCTGGTGTGATCCCCTGGACAACAGGAGGAGCAGAGCTGCTGTCACCAAGCGAAGTCTGCAGTGAGTTGGGATGCAGTGAGGGATCCTCAGGAGTCTTGAGGCCGAGAGAGACTTCAAGAAGGCTCCAAAAATCTGCTGCTCTTGGAGGACAAATAAGTTTTCCTCTGCTTTTCCAGGATGGCATGGACAATATGGACATGCCTGCTGGAAGTGCTTGGTCGTGAGACAGGAGATTTGGGGATGAATGATGTTTTATGACACTTTCCCATATGGAAAAGGCTGGGAGTTCATGTTTTTGCAACAATTCAGTGGCTGGGCAGCATTCCAGTAGGCTTCCAAAGCAAGAGAGACCAGTGTGAGCAGCTCAGGGCATGCCTTTCAGGAATGGTCTCCATGCATAGTTCACAGGAACATGGACAAGCTTTGGGAATCAGTGTCTTCCAGAGCCATCTCCCATATTCCCTGTGGGGGTTATCCTGGTGATCAGCTGGACACTTCATTCCAGCTGCTGCAGGCTTCATCTCACTTGTGCTGTGCGTGGGGTGAATGTTGTTAAGTGTTCCTTTGTCATTCCTGGTGCTTCTCCAGAGAATGATGTTTAATATGTCCCTGCTCATTGCAGAGGGGTTGGCCTTGGTGACTTTTAAAGGTCCCTTCCACCCCAAACCGTTCTAGGATTTAATTATTCCTTTCCAGCTATGGGATCCTTACTGACACCTGGGCTCAGTTTTTGTGGGGATGCTCTTTCCAGTGGCTTCTTTTGGGAACCGGTGGCTACCTGGCCTTCAAAACTCACCTGCAAAATAGGGACTATAAACCCTGAGGGAGCAGCCTGCACCACTCTAAAACCTTAACCTTCTCTCCTGCTCTACACAAGCTTGGTTCGTTTATTAGGCTTAATATTTCTTTTAATTTCTGTTTTTATTCTCTGACATCCAGAACTTTTGCTTTCTTTTAAAGATGTTGATTCTTTGAGCTGCTGTAGTCATCTTCCCTTATGCTCCTGCTACTTGTGTTTCACTTCTGCACCTTTAAATCAGCTGGCAAGTGTCTCTTCATGAAGCTGGAGCCTCTCTCCAGATCAGCATTATTTGGAGATTAGATACAATCTGCTGATCAGTTGACTGATAGTGTGCGGAGCGGGCGAGAGTTTGTTGCTCTTTTTTTAGCTAAAGCCAGCGTTCTTCTAAAAATATTCCTGCCTGAGCGTTGAGCATCAAAGGATTTCTGATCACTGGGATTATTTAAGCACAGCACAGCGTTATCTGGCTGGGATTGCTCTCGAACTTCAGAGGAAGCTTCGCCGTGGAGTTTGCAGTTGAAGAGTTGATGGCGCACGTGACGAGCTCAAAGGCTGAACCCCCCGTGACCGTGATGGGTTTCCCTGATCTGTCACCCTGGGTTTAGTAAAAGGCTGGGAAACTTCACATTTGTGTGCTGAATGCACAAATCCTTCCTTCAGTGAACTGGTTTTTTGGTGGATTTCGCCCCACTTTTGGGACAGTTATGAGTCAGGATTAAAAAAAGAGGACTGTCCCCTCATTGTCCTGAGGTTGTGCATGAAATGACTGAAAAAATTTCTTAGATAGGACGTGCTTTTAGCTGACAATTTAAATCTTGCTTGTTCCTTTGTTAGAGTGGCTTGGACAGTCTCATTTTGTGGGAATGACCTCCTTTCCTAGTTCCTGGATGTGACCTTGTTTGGCTCTGTTTGGATGTGCCTCTGCCTAACACCCCGATCTCCTTAAAGTTTTCTCTATTTACCTTTCTCCAATAGTTTCCATTATCTGCAAATTTAATCATTGCTGAAGTTGCAGTTATCATAAAACAGGTTAATCCCAAAATATTGGGGTATAAGATGGGGAAACCTGGGAGTTATTTATCCCAGGTTGGATGGGGCTTGGAGCAGCCTGGGATAGTGGAAGGTGTCATGGAATGAGATGAGCTTTAGGGTCCCTTCCAACCCAAACCATTCTGTGATTCCCTGGGCACATCCCCTTCAAATGCTGATTCCCTGTTGATAATGAAACTTTGAGACCTGCTAATTAACCAATTTAAGTTTGTTTTATGGCTGATGTTGATGTTGTTATAGCATGATATCACCTGATATGGTTGATACCCGACTCTGTTGCTTCCCAGACCTCTGGTGCTCAGAACAACATGAGATTTCTCAATCCAATTTATAAATAAAAACTTATAAAAAACGGGTTTTCTTAGTGAAACCCCACAGAATCAACATCAATAAATATTGCTGCCTTTTAAATATTTGTTCATTTGGTTTCATCCTGACCTCTGCAGTGCATCCAGGACTGATTTGGAGGGTCTATAAAACACTGAGCTCAAAAAGGAGGAAGCAGGAGGGGATTTCTTTTGGGAGATAAGAGATCGCTGGAGAGCTGCAGGAGTTTTAGGGGAATGTGGAGCTGGAGCAGACTTGCCTGGTGACCTTTTTGAGGAGGGGAGGAATGTATTTAAAAGCTGATGTGATACTTGGGGGATGTGATTTAGTTGGTGGCATTGGAAGTGCTGGGGGAATGCTTGGACTCTGATTTTAGGGGGCTTTTCCAGCCTAGGTGGTTCCATAATTCCAAGAGAGGAGATGGTTTGCTGATTTCTAAGCCACAGTGAAGGCTGAGATTGGATATTGTTGGGAGACCCTTCCAGCTATTTTTTTTTCCTCATAAAATTGATGGCGGGTGGGGGAAATAAACAAATTGGAGCTGCTGTGGCCAGAAAAGTCACCTTTGTGGTGAGGACCTTTGGGCGTTTCTGATGGAGATAGCAATGAAATGTTGGGAAGTAGGACTTTGATAGGGGTTTGAGACCTGTCAATATTGGGGTGTTTCCCTGTGGAATTCATTGAAGTGTCTCCTGGGGGTGCAAGAACTGGGAGGGGTTTATGTGATGTACCTGCTGCTGAAATCATTTGATTCCCAAGAAGAATCCTCCATGTTATTTGAAATGAATGGCCCCAAAACAAGTGGAAAATCCATAATTGTGCTTTGGAGGTACAAAAGAGCACGGGGGGTTATTCCCAGGGATGCCAGCCCCAGGGAGGTAAGGTAGGAGGCAGTGTCTGTGCCTGCCTAAACCCAGGAGAAATAATTAATCTCCGGATTATTCCCGGCATGCCAGAAATAGCATTGCTATTGCAAAGATTCCTTAAGCTCTTGTGAAGTTGTCTGGATGTTGAATTATTGGAGTTACCCCCCCCTCCCCTTCCCTTCCCAATGAATATGAACTGAGAACGATAGAAGTGATTTGCATCAAATCCCTCCTCACTTTTCCTTCTCCCCTCCACGGAGATTACGCGTCTCACGTTGCTCACTCTGGGCTTTCATCCCCAGCCCTTTCAAAAGAGCCTCCCTTGAACCATGGTATTTGTGGTTGTCTAGTGCTTGCTGGTTTTTTTCTTTTTTTGAGGGAAAATATCCTCGCTTTGACTTTTGTTAACTTCTCATAACTTCGTTCCCTTGGCTCTGCCGGGTCTGAAATCTTCCCCTTTGAAGGCATAAGCCGGTATTTCATTAGTTTGGCATTTGCTTTGTCTGTGCATTAAGAGATTAGTGGGATTGCTTGCTCTGAAGCAAAGGCTGCCTTCCAGTTCAGCTGTCGCTCCCGATTTCCCTGCCCAGACAAGGGTCTGTGCATGGGGAGGAGGAGGGAAGCAGCAGCTTTAGAGCCATTTTTGGTAAATTCTGACCAAAAATAAAAAAATCTAGATAAGACTTCACAGGGGGGAAGCTTTGGAAATGTCAGGAGGGATGTCTGGCACTGCTCCCCTGGTGAGGGTTTAGTGGGGAAGGAGCTTAAAGACCGTCCCAAAGCTCAGGAGCAGAAGGACTGGCCGGAGATATTCTCCTTCCAGCCACCCGTGGCTGCAGGATAAACCCTGTTCCCACACAGGTTACGAGCACTGGCTCTTCCTTACACATTCCAATCATGCAAATGCCTCCCAGAAGGTTTCAGTGATACCAACTAGGTCGAATTTATGCTCTGTAAATGAGCAATTCCCACTTCTCCTGTTTATTACCCAGGTTTCTCGCGTCAGGGTAGAGGCAATTACAGAATTTTGTCTCATCCCTCGGCGACTTGATTAATGTTGTTCTTGACATCTTGGTTTCATTGTGCTAAATGAACAGTCATTTGTTGTCTCTTCCCTCCCTCCTCCTTCCCCTCCCCTCTTTCTCCTTTCATTTTTGCTTCTCCTCTTGAAAACCTTCCCTTTTCCCTCTCACAGGCTCCCAGAGGAGCCCACAAACCCAGCCTGTCCCCCCACAGCCCCTTTCTGCAGCAGGTTGCCTCAAACTTCTTCCTTTTTTTAAAAATTTTTTTTCCTGTCCAGATCACTTTCCAGGATGCTCCATGTGAGATGTGGTACCCCATGGTGATTATCATAGAATCACGGAATGGTTTGGAGTGCAAGGGACATTTAAGGATCATATATCCAACCTCATCCATGAGCAGGGACACCTTCCCCTAGATCCAGGGACATCTTCCACTTGACCAACATTAGAATTCTTGCTGTTGCTTGTTGCTCTTTACAACTTTCTCTGATTTTTTTTTTTTATTTTTTTATTTTGCTCTTTGAAACTTAGTGGTGGACTTCTTTTTTTTTTTTTTTTTAAATTTTAATACCTGAGCTGGCTCCTGACCCAGGTGAACTTCTGCTTTTAAAAGCTCCCCCTGGAGAAATCATCTCTCTAAATGCACACAGGTAGTCAGAGCAGCCTTGATCTTAATGCACTGCCGAATTATGGCCAGAAACTGGGGCAGACATGGAAATAGGAGCTCTGGCTCCAGCCAGGGAATGCAGAGCCCAGCTGGAGGCTGCCTTGCTTTGAATGCTGGGCAGGTCTGAGTGCAGGGATGAGAAACCTGCTGAGTGATGCCTGAAGGACGTTTCTGGTGCCCCACTGTGAGTAACAGATCAGTGACGGGCAGGGGGATGCAGATGCCTTGGTCTGGTGGTTTCCATTTCAGGATGACAACCTGAAGTGTTCCCTGTTCAGGGAAGGGACAGATTTGTGAGAGAAGGGAGGTTGGAAGCATTTGAATCCAAGGTGAAAGAGCCCAAAATAGCTCCTTTTAATGCATGGATTTGGCTGGGTACTGCCTGGAGGAGATGAAAAACACTGACAGATAAGGAGATCCTGGGTTCAGAGCCCTCAGGAAGGGGAGAATATCTCAGGATCCATAGGGGACAAATCAGTTTTGCTGTTTTTCCCGTGCCAGGAATGCTTGTCAGAAGAGAAGGACTATTTTTTGCTGATATCTGACCTTTTCTTCTGCTCGTTTTCCTCTCTGGAGCTGGAAGGTTTCTAGAGCTCAGTGTCTTTGGCAGAAAAACAAATGAGGTGAGTCTGGGATGGTTATGTAGGTCCTGTGGGCTGAACAGCTTCCAGCCAGCCCTAAAAAAAAAAAAATCCTTCTAGGCATCCTTAAGATGCAGGTGAAGAGCTTGCATCCTTGAGTTTGGAATTCTGGTCCTCCACCTCAGTGGGCAGAGCTGTTCTTCTACACCTTAGAAAGGCCTGGTAGAGCTGCTCCTGTCCCTCCCAAGAGCTTGAGACTGGGAATCTGCAAATGCTGCTGTGTCCAGGGGATCTCTGCTCTGTTCCTTCCTTCTAAAGTAGCCACATGCAAGAGATGGAGCCTTTGAAGGCAGCTCAAAGCATGGCGTGGTTCCTTCAGTGCAGGCATCAGGAATACTTTTTGATGGAAGACTTGATAAAAACCAAGATTTTTCTCTTCTGCAAATTAACCCAGCCAGAGCAGCAGGAAGACAGCCCAACCCCAAAGTGGAAAAGTGGCTCTTTTCCCCTCAGACTTTGACAGATGGTGCAGATTAGTCTGAAGTTAATACAAGGCTTGTCAGCTGCCCTGGGGTTTCAACATCTGGGTGTAAATGCCAGGCACAGACAGTGAATAAGTCCAGACACCTCCTGGACTGCTTTCTGCTGAGCTAGAAACACGAGTTTCAAATGTCCCTCTCCAGATATTCCACCTTTGACTGCCCTTCCCACCAGTGGGAAAAAGTCAGTGTCTGCAATTCCTTCTTTTATGGCCTCGTGTCCATCACGAGGCTGGAGTCACCATCCTGCTGCATTGCAGCTTCCCTGGAGATATCCCTGATCCTTTCCCAACCTTGCTGCCACTGGAGAAGAACCAACTGGTCCAACACAACCCCTTCTGTGTCTTTAAAGTCTGGTTTTTTTTCCTATAGCTTGTGCTGTGGCAGTCAGAGCCTTTCTGGCACAGGGATCTGGGGACATGAATTCCAGACGGGAACGTTTACTTCCCTCAGACCGTGACAATGGAGAGGTGATTCACACCTTCAGCTCTGGGATTCTCTGCAGGGATCAGACTCGTGCCTTCCAGAAGCTGTGCCATTCACCAGGAAGCAGGAGAGGCAGAGCAGATCCATATGGGGCTCCAGGTGTTTTCCAGGAGTGCTGGGAGTTGGGAAGAGCATCTGCCTTTGAGTCAGGTACCTCTTGAATATCACCTTGTTTGTGCCCACCTTGGTATTTAGCTCCAGGGGAGGATGGAGAAGCTCCTGTCCAAGGCAGGGAGCTGCTCCAGGAGCAGCACCACATGGAATATCCTGAGTTAGAAGGATTGAAATCCAGCTCTAGACCCTGCTCAGAGGAATTCCCACACCCCCAAGAATTCCCACAGTGTGCCTGCAGGACTTGGAAGGCTGTGGGCCTCATCCTGTGTCTATCCTGACTCCTGAACACCAGTCCAGAGCATTTCACAGCTAAAAGAGTTGGAATGAACCAGCTCACTGTAAATGTGCTGCTTGTCTTAGCCATGCTTGAATAAACCCTTCCTACTGACTCCACTTTTCCCACAAGTCCATACAGAGAAGAGGTCAGGAGCACCCCATCCCCATGGAGCTGTTTCACCAACCATGAAAACCCATCTATCAGAGCCCAAATTTCGTTTTTAGCTCTCAGTTCACAGAACTTTTACGTGCCCTTACCTTGCCCCGTTGCAGGTCTGTTCCCAGAGGAGGTGGAGGACACGGGGCAGTGAAACTGGATGTTGTGTTCTCACCGTAAAAGAAAGACTAAAAATAGCCTGGAGGATTTGTGGGAAATCCTGTGTTGCTGAAGCATCTTTTAATGTCTTTTTATCTGGTTTTTTTTGTGGGTTTTTTTTTTTCCTTGTTGAGAATTGTTTCTGCTGAGACCCTGGGAGATGTTGGAGCAGTGACCTCAGGGGCAGGAAATTGAGCATCCCGCCGAAGAAGCATTTCAGTGGATGTAGGAATGTCCATCCCTGTTACTTGTGGAGGCCCAGGAGATGGGATACCCCAATATCCTGGGCTCTAGCTCCGTGTGGTTACAGCACCTGGCCCTCGGATCTGAGCTCTCCAGCCCTTCTCCCAGGTGACAGGGATCTTGTACAGTGTTTTGACAGCTGAAACAGCCTGGAAATAACGAGCTGGAAAAGCAATGCTTTCTCTCCTGTCCTCTTCCCACGTGGAGAACAAGATGTATCACTGAGCAGGTGAGGCCGGGGCTGTTTGCTCAGGGCTGCTGTTGAATCAGGGAGCTCTTCCCAGGGCCCCTTCCCAGCTTTGTCCCACCCTGACAGCTGGAGATGGTTTTCCCACATGGCTTTAGCTCAGCAGAAGGACAGGCACCCGGTAAAAGTGGCTCAGGTTTGACCGGTGTAACTATTTGCACCACAATATTTGTTTTATTTTTTGTTTCTGGAGTTGCTTTAATGCTTTCAGAGCTCTCTTTTGCAGGGTTTTCCTGCTCTGCAGCTGTAATTCTGCTGTCTTTATTCCTGTGATGTGTACCAGGCCTTCAGCAGGATTTTCCATTTGAATGGCTGCAATTTTAAGCTCATTTATCATTTTTGTGGAAGTTCAGAGGTATCTCGTGGAAATCATTGCCAGGGAGAGCAGTGAATTTCAGTTTGCATCCATTCACATGTGGGTTTGCCTCGAGTCAACACCAGGAGTTGACAAGAACTGGAATACAAAACCACATTGGCCATGGATAGCAGAGTAAATGCCTGGAGAGTTAGAATAATAGTAGGAAAAAAATACAGGATCTGGGATTTGTTGTGCTTCTTCCTCGTGCTAGCACATTTGTCTGCTCAACATATAGAATATTTGGGGTTAGGAGGGACCTAAAAGCTCATCAGTGATGCTTGGCTTGCTCCAAAATAATCCCCATGGAGGGAATCCTGCAGGCTGTGAGTTCCTCTTCTCCTCTTCCAACAAAAACCTTGGGTGGGTGTATGAAAGGAAGGGGCTGGATGTGGGGAGTGACCACCACAAAGGGCAGCCACCAACCAGCCCCGTCCAAAAAGTCACCAAAAACCTCAGCCCTTGTGCAAGTATATCGTAATTTGGAGTTCTGAATTATCTCTGTGGGATCACAGTTAAAATATTCAGGATGACCAGGAAAGGCAGGCTGCCCGCCCTTTTTCCTCCTCTTCCTTTCAGTGTAATGTTTCAAAGGTGTTTTGCTCCTGAAACACCTGCTCCCACAGGGATTGCGTGTGTCTTTTGGTGTTCTCCCAGGCTGTTTTGGTTAAGTGCAGAGAATGGATATCTCAGGATTTCTGGCTGGTTCAGACTCCCCGTGTGTAATGGTGCAGAAGGTTCTTTATCTGGACTCTGCACTGAATTCTGAGTGTCACTCTCAAAGAAAATACAAATAAATTATTTTGGGTGGGAAGTTATTTTGGGTGGGAAGCAGCTTTGGCTGCACAGGGAAGTGCCAGGTTGTGATTTAACTCCCTCTCTGTGCAGAGCAGTGGATCAATGATAATTCCACTCCACTCTCAGGCTGCTACTGGCTGAGCAAAAGGGGTTTTTTGTGGTTTTTTTTTTTTCATCCTTTGCTCCTGCAACCATCCAGCAGCCACTAGAGAGATGGTGGATGTCCCATTCCTGAAAGTGTTCAAGGCCACGTTGGACTTGGGGCAACCTGGGCTAGTGGAAGGTGTCCCTGTCCCTGGCAGGGGGCAGAATGAGATGGGCTTTAAGGTCTCTTCCAGCCCAAACCATTCTGGGATTCTCTGGAGGGATCAGACATGGGCCTTCCAAAGCAGCAATTATATCCTGCTGCTCTTCCTCTTTCCAGTTAATGATGGGCTGGTTTTCAAATGGATGAAGTCGGTGTCTCACAGAGCCTGGTGAACAAGTTGAGCCAAAGTCAAGGGGATTTGGGATGCCTACATGGGATTTTTTTAACCTGCTGGGATTCCCCTATGACCCTGCTCCCATCTGCTGTTGGATGCTCTGCACCACAAGGATGTCCCAGCCTGTGGGCTCCTGCAAGGACCTGGCTGGACATCTGGACTTGGACCCACTGCAGGTGAGCCTCAGCTGCTGGAAAGCAGGTCAGCTGCTTTGGAATGGGCTTTTTCCTGGGAAATCCTGGAGCAGGGCTCACTGTGCTGCACCAGGGCTGTGTGGCACAGTGTGTTGTCCGCAGCCCAAAGCTCCCTGCCCCTGGGTGACAGCTGCCCAGTGTGCGAGGAGCTGGCTCCTGGAGAGAATGCCAGCAGATGGTGCTGAACATGCACTAACTGGGATGTGGAGAGGCAGGAAAAACCCTTTGTCCCGTCCCTCCAGCACTGCCTGTTTGCCTGGAGTGTAGTGATGGGGCTGGAGTTGAGCTTCATCTCTTTGGGGAATGGTTCTCTGCGCATCCTTCCAGGTGCAGGAATCTCTCACAGAGCCACCAGCTCCATCCTGGCAACTCCTTCTGTGTCCCAAGACATTTTGCCTGGTGGGAAAAAAAATCACTTGGAGCTTGCTTGTTTGGTTGTGCTTTGTTTGGTTGGGGTATTCTTTTTTTGTTTCGTTTTGTTTTAGAGGAGTGAAAAATAAGCTGTGCTTACAGAAGCATGAGTCAGCCTGGCAGCACAAGCAATTTGCAGGATTGTTTGCTCATCAGCAACCCGAACCTGCCCCAGTGCTGGGCTTTTTTTCTGCTCTTACAAATGTTCAGAAGTCAGATCTTGTGACTTTTGCTCTGACAGTCACCCCAAACTTGAAATAACGAAGCAACCATGACAACAGCAGAGCTCTCCTTCAGGGAGAGGAGCCCGTGGAGCAGCTCTGGTGTAACGTCTGCGCAGCGACTGCTGAGAATGTCAGGGTATTTCTGTCATCGATGATTTCCATGCAGTAATTTTGGCTGATGATCACTTATTCCATAATATCATCCTTGCAGGGAATGATTTCACAGCAGATATCCTTCTGGGGACTATTAAGACCTTTTATTTTTTTTCCCCGAAGGCTCCATGAAAATGATGGTGTTGTAACCTGATCCACGCAATCACATTTATTTCTGGGACAAAGCATGGAATCACAGAATGGTTTGGATTGGGAAGCACCTTAAAGCCCATCTAGTTCCCCCCTCTGCCATGGGCAGGGACACCTTCTACTGTCCCAGGTTGCTCCAAGCCCTGTCCAATCTGGCCTGGAACACTCCCAGGGATCCATGGGCAGCCACAGCTTCTCTGGGCACCCTGTGCCAGGGCCTCCCCACCCTCCCAGGGAACAATTCCTTCCTAATGTTCAGTCTGTGGTGGGACAACTTTTCCAGCTGCAGAACTGAGAAGGTGCATTTGTTTCCAAAGCAACCCACGGCCCTTGGAGGGACTGTAAAATCATCACTGGGGAAGTTACTGTAATTTTTTCCTTTTGGGGTGTTGTGTTGTCACTTTGGGGCAGGGAGAGATGTGCAAATGAGAGGTACAGCCCATGCATCAGCAATTTGACTTTATAGGGCTCAGCTCGTATCTCCTTTCCTATTTAAGGCTGATTTGTCCAGGTCAACTTTCCTGTCCCCACATATGTGGTTAGCTTGCCCACCAATAATGGCTGATGGGACACATCCTGTTCTTTCACCCTCTGGAGTGGATTTGCCATAGAAAGGGGCCCCTTTATCACCCACGAAGTGCGGATGGGTAATGCCAAACCCTTTGGAGAGCCCCTTGAAGAGGGAATAATTCTTTCCTGAGCACCAGTGGGATGGGAGGGAGCTGCATGACTCACCAGGCGAATTCCAGAGGCTGGAGGAGATTCCCAGTGAGAAGTCTCCCCTGCTGCTTGGAGAGCCTTGGTTCTGGTGGAGTGTTTTGCCTGCGAAGGGCTGAATGCATCAGATCCATTTGGATGTGCTGGATCCCACAAATCAGCACCTGCTCGACAAACTCGGGGAATGAGCCTTGACACGTGTTTTATTTTTGGGTGCAGAATAAGGGAGCTGCTCATCCTGAGCTGATTTGCAAGGATAAACTGGAGTGGGAGAACAGCACTGACTCAGCTCAGCGTTGCTGGGATGAGTTCAGCACTAACCTCTGTTAATGATTTAGCACAACCACTGAAAACGTGGGAAATCAGCTGCTGAGGAGAATCCTGATGTCCTGGCTGACTTCAGTCTCCAGGCACGAAATGTCACCTCTGTTATGGATATTTTGTCTCTTTATTAGTGGCAAGGCACAAATGTACACCTGGTTTGCTTAAGCATTCCTTGATCTGATCCCCTTCCATCAAGGATGCATCTTCCTTGCTCCAAACCCCTTCTGACCTCTGGGACACTTATCTGGAAGGACAAATCCTGGTATGGGCCTGGCATGGCTGTTCTTTTTCTGTTTCAGGCATGGTGAGGCACAGGCTTCCCAGAGAAGCTGTGGCTGCCCCATCCCTGGAAATATTCAAGGCTGAATTGGACAGGGCTTGGAACAACCTGGGATAGTGGAAGGCGTCCCTGCCCATGGCAGGAGGTTGGAACTAGATGGGCTTTAAGGTCCCTTCCAACCCAAACCATGTTGGAATTTCCATGGAGTCCACTAGAAACTTGCCTTGTACCTGTGGGAATTGCTCAATTTTGTTGCTGCTCTGAGTTGTGCCCAATTTGCTGCTTCTCAAGGGCTTTGTTGAGAAGAGTGTGGGCGGCCTCGAGGAGGAAATTGGGGAGTGGCCTTGGCCTGGAGAGTGGCATCTCTCCCTGGGGAGAGCAGGGACACTGAGGCTTCTTCCCAGACACCAAAGGGAATCTTGGCTGCAGGAGTTTTTGGGAATGCATGGTGATGCAGGGAGGAGGATCGCTGGCAGGGTGTCCTGCAGTCTAGAGAAGAGCAGTGGGACTGGCATCGACCAAGGCAAGGATCCACAGCCAGGTCCTCCAGAACCAGTCTGTTCCTCCCCCAGAAGCAGCTCTGTGTTCCTCCAGGATAACAGATTTCCATCCATCCATGTTTTAGATCCCCAGGGACTGCGGCACTCGAGATGATCGCTCGCTGCCGTGTGCTTTCTGCCAGCCGGCCACGAGCAGGGTGGTGGTTTATTTCCTGAATTTTAAAGGGTGTTTATGCACTGGAGGATTCAAAATGAATAATTCTGGCTGCTCTCAAGCAATTATCTTCTTTCAGTGAGCAGCCTTCAAAGAAAATGTTGCTGTAGACGAGCCATTAGGGAAGAAGACTAAATACTCTGAGGCTCAGATAGTTGTGAAGGGATCAGTCCTGCAATTCCTGATCCTGTGTAGCATCTTCCATAGGGAAATCAAGTTTTCCTGTAAAATTAGCCATGAGGTGTCCAAAGCTGGCATTTGTGCCTTTCTGAAGTGGCTGGGGTACATTGGAAGCTCTCCTTGAAGCAGGGCTCCAAGGCTCTTTTGGTGGAAATTCACCTGGATGCATCCAGTTGGAGCTGCTGATGCCAAGTGGAGACCTGCCTCTGTTTCCCATGGTGTTCCAACTTCCTGCCCCAAATTTTGGCCTGACCTTGAAAAGGAACATGATTTTCCCCCCTGACTGTGCCTACAAGTGTGAGGAGTGACAGGGCTGTGGTATGGAGAGGATGGAGATCCAGGGCTGCTGGCCCTGGAGAGGTGGATTTCCCTGCCTGTGCCTCGGGAGGGATATTGAGGCATTAAGCAGCTGACTGGGTTCATAAAAAAGCCCAGAAAAACAACAACAAAAAAAGCTCTTTGAAGCTTTGATGTGCCTTTCCTGTCCTTGCACCAAGCTTTGTGCATCTGTTTTGCTGCAGGGCCGAGCTCTGATCCTCTGTGGACGCTCAGGATTGGGTTTCTTTACACCCTGGCACCAGATGTGCTGCCAAATCCAACTGTGTTTGGCCTGTGTGGGCTGCCATGATCTATTAGAGTCAGGATGAACCCCACTGTGGTGCCTCCAGCCTGGGTGCTGGGGCAGTGGCTGCTGTGGTGGCTCAGGGGGCAGTCACAGCTCTCTGGATGCAGTCACAGCATCAGGCACTCCATGTTTAGCGTGAGTTATTCCCTGTGGACATGTGGACAGCATCCTGTCTGGGCAAAAGGAGCTTGCTTTTAATGCTGTGTGAGATGCACCTCACAGCTGGCTGCAGAATCAGCCACGCCTGGTGCTTGGAGAGGAAACACAGCTGGAAGTGTCCAAGGCCAGCTTGGAGCAACCTGGATTAGGGGAAGGTGTCCCTGCCCATGGCTGGGGGTGGGATGAGATGAGATTTTTTTAGCCTGGCTCTGTTAGTGTGACACAGCAGAGAGGAACAGTTCAGGGTCTGGCTCGAGCGTGTAAAACACATTTGGAAGAGGAATTGTGATTTATGATGAAGCTGCACAGCCCAGGGTGACTGCAGCGTTTGGCTGCCTCTGTACGTACTCAGCTCTTGGGTTTCTGTGTAACTTCTCCATGTTTTATTTCACATTCCACCTTCCCCTGTTGAGCCTGGCAGTCTGGAAACAAGACTCTGAGAGGGTTTGGCCTACCTGAGTCAGGTGGGGCCATTCCTGGGTAATTTTAAATATTCTGCTGGTCATTACACTTTTATTACAGCCCTCCAACTAGGTCTGAGCTTGCAGCAGCCTGTGAGGGTGGGATGTCCCTTCCTTGGGCTTGGAATGAGGAATGAGCCCATCTCTGTGCACCTGACCTGGCTGTGACCACTGTGAAGGCCAAACTCCTGGACACATTTGGCTCCTTCTGCCTCTCCCTGCGTCATGTCCTTGTTTTGGCAGTCTCCCTGTCTGGTTATCCAGCCTGAAATTCTCAGGGGCCAAGTTTTCCTAATGGAGATCGGGAATCTGGGTCACTGCTCGTGGGCTGGAGGATGGAATTAAGCAGCACTTGTTTGATAAGCTTGCTCCCTGTAATGAGAAAACACCCTGGTGTGATGCAAAAGGTGCCTTTGAAGCCTCAAGAGATTGTGGAGAAAGGAAAAATGGGGGGGGGAATCTAATCCTAAATTGAGCTGGCGTGAAGGAGTTGCCTTTTGTTGGAGAGGATCCCGTGCCAGCGCGGCGGCTGTGCTGTGATTATGGCAGCACTGAGTGACACTGGCTCTGTGTTCCCTTTGTCACCAGCCCAGGGGCGAGTGCCACTTCCCCCTCGTTCTGCAGGGCAGTGTTTTCCTCAGGGACTGGATCATATTTCAGCACCCAGGCTCCCAAAGTGCACTGATGACAATTTGCCATGAGCTGATGTGGCCTTGTCAGAAGGAGCACCATGGGTTGAGTTGGATTTCTGCCTGTCCGTGGGTCTCAGTGTGTGGAATCCTAGAATATTTTGGGTTGGAAAGGACCTTAAAGTACATCCAGTCCCGCCCCTGCCATGGGCAGGGACACCTTCTACTATCCCAGGCTGCTCCAAGCCCTGTCCAGCCTGGCCTTGGACACTTCCAGGGATCCAGGGGCAGCCACAGCTTCTCTGGGCACCCTGTGCCAGGGCCTCCTCACCCTCACAGGGAACAATTCCTTCCCAATATCCCATCCATCCCTACCCTCTGGCACTGCCACTCTCCTTGCCCAAGGTCCAGCAGGCCTTTTGACTGGTCATTAGAGTCAAAATCCTCCAAGCTGAGGTCTTGAAATCTGTCCCATTCTTGTTTCTTTGTAAGAGTTTCAGGTAAGTTAAATGTACCTTTTCAGAAGTTTCGAGCAGTGCTTTGTAGAGAGGAATGAATAAGGAATGTGCAGTGTGAGTTCAGCAGAGTTCATAAAATATTTGTAATTCCCCCATCGTCCCAGGAGTTAACACTGACTCAGGAACCTAAACCAGAGGCCAGGTTTTAAAAGCATTTGTGTTTACAAAAAACAGTGCTTGTCTTTGGTCATCATATCTGACAGCTGAATTGTTTTTCCAGTGGGGGGGAAAAAAGGTCATTTTTATAGCCAAATATAGCAAAAGTGAACTCTGACCACAGGCAGGGCAGCCTTAAGGTATCAGAAGTTTTATTTCTGGGTTTTAAGTTGAGAGAAATGATGGAGGTGAGTGGGTTCTAAGAGTGCCTGGTGTAGAAGCAGGTGTGGTTCTTCAGGGGGAACCTGGATGAATGCAGGTGGTGGAGGCGATGTGGAAAACTGAGAGGAAGAAGTGAACACCTGTGTGTGCAATTCCTGACCCTGCTGGTGGATGGGAGAGCTGGGCACAGTGTCTGCTGATGCTGCCACCAGCATCCCTCACTGCCACCACTGATGCCTTGAGTTTTAGCTTGTATATTCTGTATTGCCTACGGTAAAACTCTGAAGTGTCTCCCAGCCTGCTGCTGCTGCTGCTCTCTCATGCTCAGACAGACATAAACAAAGTCTCTGGGTTTGCTCTCCAGGGACACCCAGACCCAAAATGTGTAAACCAACATCTTGGAGAAGGGGGGCTGAGCTTAGAGAACTCACATCAGTAGCTAAAGTTTTAATTGGCAAATTAATGCTGATATGCAAATGGACCAAACCTATAAAAGGGTGAAGAACTCGTGACTTGTCGTCCATCTCGGGGTCCATTTTGGCAGCAGCCTCTGGGCTCCTCAGAGGGTACCTTTGAAGGCCTTTCAAATAAATATCACCTTTATTCCCTTACTCCTGTCTAGTCTCTGTTTCCAGGTAGCCTCTTCAGGCATCAGTTCTTTGACACCCCAGATGGGACAAAGAGGCTTCTGAAAATCCTCTGGGACTCAGGAAGGTCCAGCTCAGCTTCCCCCCACCTTGCTGGCACCTGGGGGGAGTAGTTACTGCAGTCCAGGAGTTGGAGGAGCCCAAGACCCCAAAAACTCTCTAGATTCAGCACAGAGACATGTGAGTAGGTGATTAGAGGTGGTATTTTGTTGTATTTTGTTGCTTATTTTAACTCTTAACACCTGGGTTGGGTATTAAGAGATCTCCTACAGTTTGTTTGGGGCTCGTGAGAGTCCAGGAGGGTCTCATCTCCAGCTGAAACCCTCTTTGTTTGCTATCAGCTCATGAGAGTTTGTTGGGGGCTCATGAGAGCCCAGGGAAATTGCTAAACTCAGTAAACACCAGCATCCCTCACTGCCACCTCCTTGGCCAAGGAAACGACAGTGCTGCAGCTCCTGCCAACATTTTGGGTTGCCCTGGCCAACCTCAGCCCTGGTTTACTTTCTGTGTCTGAGTTCAGCTTCCACGAGTTCATTTGGGTACAATTCTAGCGAGTGTTGCGCCTTCTTGCATGGGTTTTTTCTGTGTGTTTTATCAGGAGACACTGCAGGCTGCACCTGTAAGCAGCACTGTGTAAAATCCAGGTTTTTTGAAGGTAGGGAAAGATGTGCATGTCTTAATTGAAAGTCTGTTTAATTGTTGTCTGCTGGCAGAGGGCTGGTCTTGGGTACAGGACCTTAGCTCTTCACACATGTGCTGTGAGGGACCCAAATTGAGAGCACCCTGCTGCAGTGGGATACCTCTACAGCATCTCCTCTCACTGCTGGCTGACTTCTGTGGGACTAAACCAGGCTGGCCATCCCTTGGCCAAGCATAAATCCCTCTTCCTTCCCGCTGTGCCAGCAGCTCTCATCAGCCAGGCCCTCTGCCACTGTGGTGCTGCCCATCTGCGGAATGCCCTCGCCGCCTTTCTGCTCCAGCAGCTTCAAACAAAAAGCCCCTCTCTGTTTGTCTCGTGTCTTAATTTTACCAAAAGCATGTTTTGCCCGTGCTGCAGTCAGGGGAGGAGGGAGGAGCGAGCACAAGAAGAGCGAAGGGGCCAGGCTGTCCCTCCTGCACCGCGTCCGAGTGCAATAAATAAGCAGAGACTGGTAAATGCTTAACGTGCCAGAGAGCATCTCCAGAGGAGTCCTCCCCTCCTGCAGGTCCAGGGAGTCAGCTGAGGGGACAGGAAGCATTCCCAGCAGTGCTCACAAGCCTTAAATGCTCACAGCAGTGGCACTGCTGGGCCTAAATGCAGCTCTCGCTAATGAGACAGAGCCGCGCCTCCCTCGGCAGGGCTTTTTCTCCAAGATGCTGTTTGGGTTAATGATCAGGTCTGATTGTCCTCGCTGGCGTGGTGCATGGTCTAATCAAGCCTGTTCTTAAGAGTAAGCTGACTCCTACCTGAGCATCAGAAAGAATTTCTAGGAAATGGGAGCAAAACCCGAGAGGACTTGGAAGTTTTGTGGCTTCTGAGGTGCTCTGAGACAGCGAAATCCTCGGATGAAGAGTAACCAGGGTCATATTTTTCACTAAAAGTCATGTTTACTTCTGTGAGGCTTTTTGCCTGGCTTAAAATCAGTTCAGCTGGGCTGATTTTTAAAGCCAGGCAGAGTCACAGTGCAGCTGCCTTTGGGGAGGCTTGAAGGTAAAATCACAGAACCATTAAGGCTGGAAAAGCCCTCTAAGATCACAGAGTCCAACCACTGACCCAGCACTGCCAAGGCCAGCATCAAATCATGACACCAGGGCTTCCTGCATGGACCTGCTTTCAAAACACCTGGAATTGGCCTGGACCAGAGGATATTTTAGGCTTTTTCTCATGGGTTTTGATCTCCTATCAATGCTTCAGTAGGATTAGGTAATTTACTCCTAGGTGTTTACTGGGGTAAACTTCTCAAGGAAGGTGAAATGTGGGTGATCTGATGTTACAGCAGCTCATTTTTAAACTTTTACATCAAATATTGGGCCACAAAGTGCTGCTTCACTGTTACATCTCATATTTGTGAGCTCTGGCATCAGTGAGGGATGCTGGAATTGGATCAATAGAGGAGGAGAAGTCAGGAATAGAGGGAGGGGGGGAATGCACTCTGAATAAAGTAAGAAAAGTGTTGTCAGCCTGATCTTACAAAGAGGGGAGGATGTCTGTGGAGTTCAGTGGGATCAGGACTGGGCAAGTGAGGTTGGAAAAGGTTCAGCAGCTGGCTAGAGGCACGACCAGCCTGATCTTCAAGCAGGAGAAGCTAAAAGGTGGCAGAGCACCCTGCTGTAAGGTGAGGGGTGCTTCAGAAGGGAAGTGTGATCCCTGTGATCCTGTGTTTTGGCTTGGCACCTGCCAGTGCCTCAATTGATCCCTTTTATTTTTCCTGTGCCGTACAACACAGCCTGCTCGGTAACTGTGGAGCTGCTCTGCTTCCTTCAGCTGGATGGATTATCCTTCCCAACTCCAGGCACGTTGTCCCAGGCCTTCCCCACCGGCACGGAGGAGTTGCCACGTGAGGAGGAGACAAGTGGCTCCTGCTGGACAAAAGCAGAAGCGGCATTTCCATCCTGAAGGTATCGACTGGAAGGGCTGCCTGGGCTCTCTGACCTGCTGCAGGTTTGTGTGTCTTGGGGAAAGAGACTGAAATTTAGGCTTGTTCTGGGAAAAAACCCATGTGGGCTCCTCATCTTCCACATCTTCCTGCTTGGGAAATCAAGCACACAGTACAGGGGGGGAAAAAGGGCACTTTGTGGCTGGGAAAATCTCTGCTCCAATGCTTCCTAGTTCTCCCTGAGGAACCAGTGTCGTGTCATGGATAGATTTGCTGCTGGAGGAGTGGGACAAAGCTGGAGAAAGTCCCCTTGGCTCGTCCCATCCTTTGTAAAATAGGGATCCACCTCTGCACTGAGGTTGTTTGTGTTCAGCAGCATCTGGGAATTTACAGGAGACTGAAATCTGGAGCTGTGAGGTTTTCTGGGCTGCTCTCCTGTGCTCCTGTGTCCATGTCCTGTCCATGGATGCTCCTATGCCTGTATGGTTAGTGGGAATTTTATGGTTTTATTGTGGTAATGGGAATTTAATGAAATTATAATGGTAGTGTGACTTTTAGGTGGTCTAAGGAGAATTCTGACTTAGACATTTCTTTTTTAATCTTGAGGCATCCAATGAGCCACCATCCTCCTGGGCTGGAACAGCAGCTCAGGGACACATCAAGCCAAAAAATCTTGTACTGGAGTAAAGAGTGGGCTGGGTTTGACGTGGGCTTTTTAAGTAAAACCACTTCAAATGGTGCTGAAAAAGAAAAAAGAGAGAGAAAGACAGATTAACATCTCCTTGCTAGTCTGAAATTATGGACTTTGTGCTGGAGACCAGGCTCCCAGACCACCCTTTTCTATTTATTGCCCATAGCAATTTCCTCGACCTTCAGGAGCTTCAGGGTAAACTGAACACTGTAATTACCCTGGAGGTTACCAAGGCACTTTCTCCACCCCAGTGAAATCTCTGGTGATGTTTCTGCTGTAGCTAAAGCTTCTCTTGCAAAAGGCAGACCAGAAAATGCTTTCAGAGGTGTTCACCATGTTTATGTGTGAAGGACAGCTGTGAATTTTGTGCCTCGAAGAGAAGCCAGGCTGCAGTTAAGCCATATCTTTATGGGGAGCTTTGTATCTTTTTTTCTACTTTCCTCCCAACCCTTTTATTCCCAGAGTATTCCCATGGGATAGGAGTAGTCTTGCCCCACCCTTGGAAGTGTTCCAGGCCAGGTTGGGCAGGGCTTGGAGCAACCTGGGATAGTGGAAGTTGTCCCTGCCCATGGGATGAGATGGGCTTTAAGATCCCTTCCCACCCAAGCCATTCTGGGATTTTTGATGCCAAAGACATTTCTGCACCATTACAGCCGTAATTTATTCCTCGCCTGAGCATGCCAGTCCTGGATTTACCATTCATGCCAGATTTGGGAGCATCCCAGCATCTGCATGTGATGGGAGAACCCTCCCTCATGGGCAGGAGCAGAGTTGGCAGAGTTTGCAGGCAGTGATGAAAGTGTTTCTTTTATCTGTTCCAGGGCAGGTTTAGGTTGGATAGCAGGAAAAATGTCTCTGCTGAAAAGGGGGTCAGGCCTTGGAAGTCACCATCCCTGGAACTGTCCAGAAAACGTCCCTCTATGTTCTGCTCTGTCGGTAACGCTGCACACACAGATGGAACCTGGAGCAGGCCATGGGCTTGTGAACGCCCTGAGGGGCTTTCTGAGAAGGGACTGAGCATCCCAGGTGGGAATCTGGGAGTGCAGCTGTGTGTGGAGACACAGAAACCCACAATTGTGAACCCCTGGCTGCTGAGGAGAGGCGCTCCGAGGGCCTGTGGCTGCAGTGCTGCAATGTCAGACCCCGCTGAGTACACAGAGCGCCGATGGCCCCGGGGGGGTTTTGGGGAACGTGAGCTGAGTCCAGCTGCCCTTGTGCAAAGCAGCAAGGTGCCTTCATCCTCAGCCAAAGGCAACTCTGTCCCCTGGCTGCCTGGAGGCCTCGTGGAGCCGATAACTTCCCGATGCTGGGGCACATCTGCTCTGCTTCAAAGCCTGGGCTGGGCCGGCTCCGCGCGCGGCTGCACGTGGGATGAATTAGGGGATGAATTAGTGGGAATGTGTGGGTGCAATTAGGTGCCCAGCACGGGGTGCAGCTGCCTCTCTGCTGTGCTGCTGTTCCAGAGGGGAAAGTGTGGTTTTTTTTCCCTTTCCTTCGCAGCTTCTGAGATGTGTTTTGGTGGGGATTCAACCCGCCAGGCAGGGAACAAAGTTGATCTGAAGGGGAGCTTGGTGGGGAGGGAGACCACATCTCATTGAAAGTCAGCTGGGAAAGAGCTCTCTGGGATTACACACACACAGTTTGCAGAGCAGCTTCTTGTGTCGCTCAGCCTGCGGGAAGCTAAAGCAGAGGCAAAGGTTTCCCTCAGCCACGGAGGGAAGGGATGATCCTATAAAGTACCCAGAGCTGGGCTCTGCACCTCTGTGAACACCTCAGAGCTTCTTGGAGGCTGATCAACCCCATCCTTCCTGGTGCTTGACCCTCATTAGGAGTTATTTGGGATGGTGGAAGGGCAGGAGCCAGCGTGAAGCCTGATTTATCAGCTTCCCAAAAAAGGCTTCCAGGGAAGGGGTGAGGCCTGTGCCCCTGGGCCATGAGGGAGGCAGGGAGGGCAGGGTACATCTCTGTGCTGCTGTGTCTTGCTCCTGTGGTGCCACTGTGGGAAGACAGCAGGAGAAAGCTTCAGATGGCAGCTTGAACGTAAGGGCTGCCATCAGCGCAGATCAAGCAGGGCAGGCATCAAACAGAGAGGGGAATTTTTATTTCGTTCATTGCTCCAAAACCTTCTCTTCCCCTTTCCTGCTGGGATGTACGCATTCAGCAGAGGGAGGTTGGTGGCACAGGCTGGCAGGAAATCTCATGGACTAATTTTCCCTACCTTTTTAGATTCCTGTTAAGTTTTATGTCCCCACTTTTTATCCCAGTCCGCAGCTGTGCCCCAGCTCCAGCAGCAGAGCTGAGAGCAGAGGTGCCATCCTGTACGGGTTTGTGCTGTGCTTTCCTTCCATGAGTGAGAGACTGGGGTTGGAAGGAACCCAAAATACCCCAAAATCTCATTCCACGGGCAGGGACACCTTCCACTATCCCAGGTTGCTCCAAGCTCTGTCCAGCCTGGCCTTGGAACACTTCCAGGGGTGAGGAATCCATGGCTTCTCTGGACAACCTGTGCAGGGCCTCAGCACCCTCCCAGGGAAGGATTTCTTCCCAATATCCCATCTATCCCTGCCCTCTGGCAGTGGGAATCCATTCCCCCTTGTCCTGGCACTCCAGGCCATTGTCCAAAATCCCTCTCCAGCTCTCCTGGAGCCCCTTTAGGCCCTGGAAGGGGCTCTGAGCTCTCCCTGGAGTCTTCTCTTCTCCAGGTGAGCACCCCCAGCTCTCTCAGCCTGGCTCCAGAGCAGAGGGGCTCCAGCCCTTGGAGCATCTTTGTGACCTACAGACAGCCTCCACTCAGTCCCTTGAACTTGGTTGGAAAGAGCCTTTTAGGTTACAGGGTTACTCCTTGGGCTAAATGGGACATGCAGAGCTCTAAACCATCTTGGGGGCTGTCGAGTCCTGGGTTGTTGTGTGGCACCTGGATTTAGGGTCAGGGTTAGGGTCTCCTGTGCTGCTGCTGAAGCTCAGCTCCCTTTCCTGGCTGATTTATTTCCTAGGGTTCAGGCTCCCTTTGAGATCTTTGGGTGGAAGAAGTGTCCTTCTGTTATTAATTTCTCGAGAACGTGGAGTTGTGGGCAGGGATTAAGTCGTGCTTAGATACGGGCAGCGCTTCGGTAGAGAGCTGGAGCCATCTGCTCTGCAGACCAGATTCCAGGGTCCCCCCACATTCCTCCCATCCCTGCCTGAGCCTGCCAAAGCAGCAGAGAAGACCCTCCTCAGTGCCCCTCTGCTTCCAGCCCCAGGCACAGGACAAAAATCCCGTAATAAACACGTGGCTGGGCAACCAACAAACCCCCCTCCCTGAATTAAAAACCTTTAAACGTTGCCCTGTCTCCCAGCAATGCAGGGAAAAAGGTGAAATCACTAAGGAATGACATTTATACTGAGAGAGAAAAGAAAATGACTCATTCCCCACAGCCTGAGGGCAAATTCAGTGGCTTCTGCATCTCAGACAGGCTCTGTTGGTTAACTTGAAAGGAATCTCTTTAAATTCCCATTCCCTTTTTTTCAATACCATGTTTCTCCTCGGCTGATTGACTCATTTCCTGGAAATCTCTGAGCAAATGCAGCCTTCCTGGTGCTGTGGATCCAGGGCTGCTGTGTGGTGGGAAGTGTGTTTTACCTGCACTTGGTGGGGTGGGAGAGGTTCTTCATCACCAGCCTTGTAAAAGGGGTGAAAATGCTGCTGCTCAAACCTGTCTGGGTCACTCCAAGGAGAAATAGGTGCTGTTTGTAACTCTCCCTTTGGGTTTTGGGGTGGGTTTGCTTTTTTATTTGTTATCAAAGCTCTCTGATGGACTTTGACGTTTGTTTAGGAGAGCTGGGATAGAGGTGGGATGCTGCAGTTTTGTCCTGGATGCAAGAAATCATTTTCAGTAAGAAAAGGGTTGGGATGAGCTCATCCTTCAAAGATGACTGTAACCTCTGCAGCCATGTAATTCCTGCCTAATTTTTCCACCAAACTTCATTCACTTGATGGCCAGGTCTGCAGAGGATGTAGCAGCAGCTGTGTTGAAAAAATAAAGTTGATTATGTTGGATTTGGTGGCAGACTCCCATTTTGTGGGAAAAAGGAGCGGCTTGGATTTCCTTCCATCGTGCAGAGGCAATGAAGGCTGCTCAAGAACAAACTGGAAACCCCAAACTTTTTATTTTAAGCATGAACTTGCCAAAAGCAGTTGGTTTCTGGTGCAGGGGGTGACACAGGATGCTTGGATTTGGGATACAGGTGATCCCTCGTGCTGCAGGATTCCGTTTCAAGCTGTCACAGTAGGCACGTGGTGATGGAAGTGTCTCCAGTTTGGAGATGCCTCCTCCTAGCTGGGGGTAAATCAGCCTGGATTCCTCTGAGGCTGTGATGGCTGAGAGCAGCTTAGGTCTTGGCTTGTGGTTTGTGTGCTGCTTGCTTTGTACAGGGAAAAATGAAAAAAAAAGTAATTTTGGGAAATTATGTGCTCTGCAACCATGGAGAAACCCCTCTGCCAGGAGTTTTTCTGCTGAACAAGGACTTTTGGGTGAGGTGTGCTCCTCATCTAACCTGTAGGATGCTGGTGGCTGTGCCCCTCACACAGTCCAGCTCATCTTGGTTTAGGTTTAGATTGAATTTTAGGAAAAATTTCTTCATGGAGAGAAGTTATCCAGCCCTGGAACAGCTGTCCAGAGGAATGGTGGAGTCCCCATCCCTGGAGGGATTTAAAAGCTGACTGATGTGGCACTTGGGGATCTGGGTTAGTGGTGGGAATGGTTGGACTCTATGACCTTGGAGGGCTTTTCCAACCTTAATGATGCCATGATTGATCCCTCATCCTCCTCTGAGCTGCAGGCTGGAGGCTCCAGCCCAGCATGTTGCTCTTGGTGCCATGCTAATGGGAATTAAGAGCAGTAGGAACCTCTTTACATTGAAAAACCTCAACTTCATGGCCTGCTTGCAGAAACCCCAAACCTCCCATCCTGTGCTTCTCCTCCTACTTCTCCCCATCCCTGCCCTCACCTCCCTGCTGAGGTGCAGCGACTCCACTGTAAACCTATTAAAATATTAATGCAGGAGACCGAAGCCCTGTGGTAAAAAGCATGGCCCGGAGAGAGGTCATTTGTCTGCTGAGAGTTAAATCAATACCCTGCTGAATCACTCCTCAAATTCCATCAGCTGCCAGGGAGGGGGAGCCCCGTGCTGGGATCTCTCAGTCCTGGGTGCTGGGGCAGGCCGTGCCCATCTGCAGCTGGCCAGCTGTTCTGGGGCTCACCACGCTGGGAGGAAAGCCTGGAGAGCCCCAGGCCTGGGGTCTGACCCACAGCTGGATGGGCAGCCCTGTTTCTTGCTCTCCTGTGGGAAAGGCAACCTTTCCCAACCCTTCCTGATGGGCTTCATGGAGCTACGCAGCCCCTCTGGGATCATTCCGTGGGTCCTCCCCTTGTTAGCGGGGCTGCTTTGTGTCCCTTGTATCACCCTCTGCCCCGTGAGTGCTGCTGCTGCAGCATCCTCAGTCCTCAGCAAGGCCCAGCCTCTCCATTTCCTCACCTCCAGACTTGCAGGTCAACCTCTGGGCAGCCCCACAGCGATGGGCCATTGGATTTTTTAGCCCCCCCCGCCAAGGTATTTCCAGGCTGTTACCTCCTTTAAGCATGACTGGGCTGAGCAAGGCTTGTTGAACCCCATGAATCCCCCCAAGATGAATCAATCCCTCAAGACCCTGGTTGTTAATCAGCTTGGAGCGAGCTCCGGGTTTCAGCCTTTCTGGGAATGGCCTGCCACGAGCTCAATGAAATCCAGATGCAGGTCCTGTGGAGAGGAAGAGGATTCCTTCCCTGCTCCACGTGCTGGGCTCTGCCTCTTCTTGCCTCGCTGTGGGACACTTCCAGGCCAATCCATCAGTCTGTGGAGCAGAGGGATGCTCGGAGGTGGTTCAAAGGGAAGGGGGACGCTCTGCCTTGCGCAGCTGAGCAGCAGAGGGCACAGCAAGGCTTGCCCTGGATGAGGATGCTGCTTGGAAGTCTTGAAAGCAAGACTTGGGGCTGCTTTTCTGTGCCTAGAACAGGCTCCCCAGGGACTGGGCACGGCCCCAAGGCTGCCAGAGCTCCAGGGGCATTTGGACAACGTCCTCAGGGATGCACAGGGTTGGATTGGTGGGGTGGACTTGATCCTTTTTGGTCCTTTCCAGCTCAGGATTGCCGTGGTTTAGGCAAGACCAGGCTTGTGCCTTCAGCTCAGCTAAGCTGGGCTGGTGGCACTGAAGGATTTGGGAGTCCCGAGTTTTTTCCTCTCCGTTGGAGAAAAGCAGCCTAACTAAAGCTTCCTAACACCTAATTAATTACCACTGATTCCCCACAAAGAATTATCAGTGGTGCAGAGGGCTGTTAAGCCTTGGAGCAGGGAGTAAGTTATGAGTAGGGCCCTCTCTGCTCCCTTCAGCAGGACATCAGGACTGGAGCGTGGATTTAGCATCTGGAGCCACGGATCTTCTCACTACACAACTCGATTTTCGAATTACAACCATTCATCTCACTCTGTCGTGGTTCACCCTGCTACTCTGCCCCATTCCTGCTTCCAGAGGTGCTTCAAAAAGAGAAAGGTTATCCCACTGTTTCACTGCATCAGGAGTTTTATTCCTCCACCCTGGGAGTTTGCTTTCATCTGCCTCTCGTAGCAAGACTCACTGCAGGTCTGAAATCCCTCTCTCACATCCCTGCACTAAAACCTTCCCTGCAGCCCAGCTTCAGACAGTGAGCCAAAAACCTTGATTAGTTGTTGTGGGGTTTTGGTTTTGGTGGGGGTTTTTTTGGTTGGGTTGTTGTTGTTGTGTTGTTGCTGTTTGGGTTTTTTATGGGGTTTTTTTTGGTGTTTTGTCTTTGTGGGTTTTTTCTTTTTTTTCAGAAAATTGAGGGGTTTTTTTATTCAGCTCGTGAAAATTCAACTAAATCCTGTTCCTGAGGATGCTGGGCATGCATAGGGGAGCAGAGAGGCATCTTTCACTCTCCTGTTTGTGTGGACATGCTGGAGATGAGCAAAGGCTGGGGGTGTGGGGGCAGTTTGCAGTGCAGAGCTGATCCAAGGAGCCTGCTAGGTCCTTCCCAAGCCATGGCTTCCTCACTGTTGGCTCTGTTTAAGGATTTGTCCCCCTCACTCTACAAAACTGGGATGGACATCACCCCAAAAAAACTTTTTCTGGGCTGTTAATCTTTCCTAATAGGAGAAAGGGTTTTGAATCACTTTCCAAAACCTGGCTTAGTGTCCAGAGGCTGAAAGAGCAAAGCCATGCCTGGAGTTGTGGGAATCTCCTCAGTGCCAGGGTGGGGAGGCAGTAGGGATCTGAGGTTGAGCTGGTTGATCCAGAATCCCTTTAAACTGGACCTAAAAATGTGCCTGTGTGTGTTATGGGTTAGGGTTAGGAGGTTTTGAAGCAGCTGAAGGAGCTGGGAAAGGGGCTCAGCCTGGAGAAAAGGAGGCTCAGGGGGGACCTTGTGGCTCTGCACAACTCCCTGACAGGAGGGGGGTGGTCGGGCTCTGCTCCCAGGGAGCAAGGGACAGGAGGAGAGGGAGCAGCCTCGATCTGTGCGAGGGGAAGTTTAGATTGGGCATCAGGAGGAATTTCTTCATGGAAGGGGTGGTCAGGCCTTGGAAGGGACTGCCTGGGGTAGTAGTGGAGTCTCCGTCCCTGGAGGTGCTTAAAAGTTACCATGGGGACATGGTTTTGTGGTGGCCTTGGCAGTGCTGGGGGAATGGTTGGACTTGATCTCGGAGGTCTTTTCCAACCTCAACAACTCCATGATTCTTCCTTGGTTTAAAGGAAAAGCATAACTCGTATCACTAAGATGCGTTTCTAAGCACAGGGCGATCCTTTTCCAGCTCTGCTGGTCCTGGGAAGCACCTGGGCTCCCTTCTCCACCTGAGACCTCTCTGGGCTGTGCTGATTTAAGTGGGGAACTCACTCTCCTGGGAAATTCAGCATGGCATGAACCAGCTGCCTCCTCACCTGCCTGGCATCGCCCCCCTTCCCGGAGCTCGGAATGCTCAGCCGCTGTGGAGACGCTTCCCTGGCAGGCACGGCCACGCTCCCAGGAGGATGTGTGCCTGTCAGGGTGAGTGTCTTTGCTGTCTCCTCGGATTAGGCAGCCGAGGACAGGAGCTGGATGCAGACAGCCCGCTGGCAGAGAGGCAGACTGAGCTGGCTCACTCTGCTTTTGGGGCTGCATCTTCCTGGGATGGTCCTGAGCCCTGGAGATTTTATATCCCTGTCCCTTGTGGGTCTTAGTAGCCTAGAGCCTCTGACAAGCCCAGCCATGGCCACTGTAGGGGAGGTTTTCCACGGCCTTCCTGCCTTACAGGGGGGAAGAGGTGGCTGCTACCAACAGGGAAAATCCCCTCTGCCATAATCTCACACCTCCCTGGCTGCCCTAACAAAGCCCGTGCTCAGGGGAGCACAAACCCACCCTTTCCTGGGGTTGCTTGGACTGGCTTTCCTCAATTCCTTCTTTGTTTTTCATTCCTGAGCTGGAACACAGGGCAAGAAAAGGAGCTCCGAACCAGGATCCCTGGAGGCAAGGAAGCTATTGTCCTAAAAACAAAGGAACTTTTTCTCACATGCACCAGCAACAATGGGAAGTGCCCCAGAGCCTTTACTTCATCCTGGACTGGGCTTCCTGATGTTTTCCAGGATGCTTGTCTGGTCTGGTTTAGCCAGGAGCAGCAAACTACTCTTCCCTCTCACCAATCCTAAAAAAAATTGTGCTGCGGCTTGGCTCAGGAGCAGGATGGAGCAGGAAAGCAGAGCTGCTGCAGTGTTCAACAGGTGAGAAATGCTGCCACAGCCTCCTGGGTTACAGGGAGATCTTTCAGGACTTCCCTCTACCCTCACCAGCATCTTCAGAAGTTGCTGTGTTTCATTTTTAGGGGGGAGAAGAGCAGAAGGAAAGGAATGCCCGAGGCCAGCAAACAGGTGAAACCCCCAGTGGAATGGTTTTCCATGAGGTGTCACCTTCTCAGCTTCTCTCTCTGTACCTCAGACTGGCCCGAGGGGGCCAGGAGATGCCCAAGGGGATGTCCAGGGGGCTGGAGATCACCTTCACTTGGCAGCAGGCACGGGTCAGAGCTGCTGGAAGCCTCTTGGGATGGTCCAGAATCAGAGCTGAAAATGAAAATGAAAAACATGGACATTGCCACCGCCTGCTCACGTTTTCCCAGCAACCCCAAACTGAGTAGGAGCTTTTTTTTTTCTGTCCTAGGAGGTATTGGCATTCCTCCAAGCACGGAGGGACCAGATGGAGGAGAAGAAACACAGCTAAAACTGGGTGGGGGGAGGAGGGGAAGGGAATATCTGTTAAGGAGCTGGCTTGAAAATAAGATCATGGAAACCAGCTGTTGCTTCAAGAAAGGGTTTTGTTGCTGATTCTAGAAAAGGGGCTGATGTGAAAAGCCAGCCCTGAGGACCAGATGTGTTTGGGCTGCATTTTGGGGGGTTAGGAGGTGAAATGCAGAGACACTGAGCAGTGTACGGGGCGCTCTCTCTGCTGCACAGCACGACAGCTCGCTGGCTTTCCCTTTTGGGGTGCTTTGTGGGGCTCAGAGAGGCAACACCTCCACCTCTGGAACCTCCAGCACTGAGGATCGCAAATTCCTCCTGACACATCTTCCCTGACGCGTTACCAGAGCCGCCCCTCCTGCGGATCAGCTCCCTGCCACGCAGATCTGGGAAGACACATCATTAGGTAACCATTTATATAAGTGACCCTCTGTGGGTTTGTGGTGAGGTTTCACAGCTCTGGGAGCCCCGGGGGCACCTCTGACCCGTGGCAAACATCCCATTTATCCTCCTGGTCCGACACCCTGCGGCGGGCATTGCCTTGCCCTCCTCGCAGGAGCTCTGCCTCCCATTTTCTGGTCAGGTGCTTGATTTTCGGGATTGCCATGGAGATGGTGACAGGCGTCAGGCAAACAACATGAGACAGGCTGTGTCCTGCGGGATTCGGGATGAACTTGGCAAGTCCTGCCCTCTGAAAGGCATCCCGGGCACAGAATTCCCGTTAACACCATCCAACGGTGCTGCTTTGAAAACTGATCTCACGCTCAGGAGCGGGGTTGAGACGGGGGGAGGGACAAAAACCAGCCAGGATTGGGGCACAGAGAGAGGCATTGCTGCTCACTGGGGTCAGGAAGTGCCCTGGTTACAGCGGTATTTTCTGAATTCGTGCCTCAGCTGCTGCTGCAGGAGCACACCAGGAATTATTTTCCTTGCCCTATTGAGCTTTGTGCAGGATTTTCTATTTGATACAAGGCAAGCGATTCAAGGCAAGGCCGGGCCACGACACCAGGAGGGATTTGGGCTGGGAGCAGACCCAAAGGATGTCGTTTTCCCCTTTGGATGGCCATAAAAGCCCGGCAGATCACAGGTAGAGTGAGCAAAGCTGCAGCTCAGCACACACCACGTTCCTTATGTAATTGTGCTGTGATGGCCATTGGCACAGGAGCCGGGATTTATGTTCCGGGGAAATGTCTAAAACAGCGAGTGTAGGAATTCAGTCTCCTTGGTGATGAAACCGACCAATGGAAAACACACAAAAAAGAGGAATCTAAACCCATCCTTGGGCCTTGCTTTTATTTTCAGAGTGGAGGGCAGCGAATTAGCCTGTCCTGTGGTGATGAGCAGGGTGTGAGCGTGCCGGGCATGGCTCTGGCCTTCACCCAAGTCATCCCAAAACAGGCTCAGCTATCCCAGGAGCTTCTGTGGAGAGGAGAATTAGGGTTAAAAAGCCAGGTGTCTGTAATGACAGACCTTCCTGGCACCCTGTGAACTGTCCTTACCACACAATCTGCCCCTCCAGCCTCCCAGTAGTGGTGCTGAGCTTGAGTATAAAGTAACTCCTGCCCTTCCTGCAGAGGCCTGGATTAAACCCAGCGTTAACAAAAGTTAAACTGCCTGTGTTAACTCAAAGGTGGGGAAAAACAGCCACCACTGGAGAATTCCCTTCCAGAGACACGTGAGCTGCTGCAGCCCACGTGATCCACAGCAAAGAGGCAGCTGCTCTCCTTTGAAGCCGTGTGAGCCTCTCAGGGAGGAGTCAGAGTTTAGGACAGCACAAACATCATCTCCCACCACATAGGGTCAGGCCACCCTGGCTTTGGGCAGTGCCAGCAGAGGGTGGATGGCAAATCCATGATTTTATGGGATGGTGCTGGTAGTCCCTTACCAGCACAGGGTTTGACAAATATCAGTGAGGGGTCTCGGATTTTTCCATGGTGGTTGGGAGCACCTCACGAGGAGCGTTTGGCTCGTGGAGCTGCTGGTTGGACACAGAGGGGTCGAGAGCAAGGGGCAGGTTTTGGAGCAAAGCACTTCGACAACATTTCTGTCACCTTGGACATTGGTTTTCCTTGGATCTGGTGCTCTTAATTTAGAGGCTGCAAGAGGCCAGGAAAGCTCAGTGTTTTCCAGAGGTGGCCACATCTTCCCACCGCCGCTGGGCTGAGAGCCACCCCTGTGCCCGCAGAGCAGCGCCGCGTCCCCAGCCGGCTCTGCTGAGTGACAAACGCCTTGACAACGCCAAACCAAAACACTTTCTGCTTCAGCTCAGCAGCCTGGAAAGGAAGATTAGGTTTCCCAGGTGGAAAATTTCCCACAGAAAATACTAGAGCCCTGTTTTCTTTCCGCTTAATGAACGTCGTGACCCTCGCCCCCCAAGTTATTCCAGTAATGCCCCAGGATCCTAATTAAGAGTGAGCCCAGCGGCTCTTGGCATTGTGTAAACACATGGGAAGACTCCAGCCCTTCTCTAGGAAGCTTCTCATCCAGTTTAGTTTAGGCAAATGCATCCATTGAAACTCTCCTCTCCTTTTTTTTTAACTTTTTCAGCAGCCCCACAATGCAGGCTTTCATCTCCACCTCTTGTGTGTATTCCAGTGTCGTGCCCTCTGCTTTCAGAGGCTTAGGTTTGCCTTTAATTGTGTCGAGAGCCTTTGTCTCTAAGCCTTTAATAATGGATTTTTTTTTTTTCTCTCCTCTGCCAAAAGAGGAATTTTGTTTCTTTGCTGGCTTTTCTTCTAAAGCTGAAGTGACAGTTCCCTCTTCTCGGTGAGATTTACAAAGCTTATCTTTTAATTTTCAAGAGCCAAACAGCAGAGGGAGGGGGAAGGAACGAAACGTCATCATGGCTTTTAAATGCTGTCGCTAGGAGAAGGCTTAATGATCTAGAAATACATAAACTGCACGCTCAGGGGCTGCTTTGATTCAGTGACACCAAACTGCTGCTCCTGACGGAGACTGGGATGGAGCTGGGGGGCCAAAGCCAGCACATCTGAACAGCCCTTTCCTCTGGGCTCAGTCAGCATGGAATCCTGGAATGGTTTGGGTTGGAAGGGGCCTTGAAGCTCATCCAGTTCCACCCCAGCCATGAAACATCTTCCACTGGGTTGGAAGGGACCTTAAAGCTCATCCAGTTCCACCCCACTGCCATCAACCCCCTTCCACTGTCCCAGGCTGCTCCAAGCCCTGTCCAACCTGGCCTTGGACACTGCCAGGGATCCAGGGGCAGCCACAGCTTCTCTGGGCACCCTGTACCAGGGCCTCCCCACCCTCACAGGGAACAATTCCTTCCCATAATTGAGGCAGGAAACTGAGGCATGGGGAAGAAAATAACCTGTGCTCAGCTTGAGGGATGACTTGAGCCCATATCCAAGGATTTGAAACGAGAAAGCCAAGATGGATCCCGTGTTCCTTCTGCACTGAACTCAGTGTTGTTGTGTTGCACCTCATGGTTGGCAGGATTTGCCTCAGCACTGGGGTGGGGACAGTCATGGGATTGCCATCGAGGCTCTGTAGGGTGAGGTGGGATAAGATCCTCTTCTGATCTTTTCTGCCCATGCCCAGCGCATGGTGGTCGTGCAGGAAACAGAGGTCTGGGAAGGGGTTGTCTTCTCTCTGAACAAGGCATAAATGGATTAAACTGCTCCATATTTATTGAGCACTGACTTACCCTAGCTGGGCTGGTGCTGGAGCAGATCTTCCTTTGGCTCTGGTTGAGAGTAGGATTTGCTCCATGGATATTTGTTTTTTGAAGTACGACAACTCAGAGCAGGAGGAATTGCTCTGCAGCTCATTTATGGGCACTGCAGTGGGACAGCTAGGCTTGAAATGAGTTCCAGCAGGGAAAAAGAGTGCTTTCCAGCTTGTGCCAGGGGCTGTGTGCTTCATCCCTCGGGATTGTCATCCTCAGTCCCCGTGATGAAGGATTGGTGGAGCAGAAAACCCTCTCAAGGATTCTGAAGGCATAAATCTTTGGGCAAACCACTGACTCCTGTAACCTCGTCTGGTAAACGAGGAAAATGGGCTTCCCAGAAGATGCCTTTCACTTTAATTATGAAATAAATAAGGAAGCAGCCTTCTGTCTGGCTGGGCTGGCAGCTCAGGAACAGATCCAAGGGAAGCCAACCTAGCTGTCAGCTTTCCAGCCTGTTTGCTCCTCCTCTGGAACACCCTGGTGTGTCTGGGAGCTTGGCTCTTTGGCAGGAACCAAAGGGACAGGCTCTGCTGCCAAGTGCCCTGCTTGGCCTTGGATGGGCACAATATTGTCCAGACCACCCCAGAGTGGGGTGTGCCATCAGAAGCTGTGATCCAGGAGATCTCTCCAGGCTCAAGTTGCTTCCACTCAGGCAGAATTAATGGAAAATGAGCTAAAGTGTCACCTCCACATCCTCTGGTGAGAGGTTCCTCAGGTCAGGAGCAAACAGGAGGAGACCTGTCTGCAGGCAGAGCATGCCAGGGCTGGGATGTCCAGGGCACTGTTGTCCTGGCAGGAACCAGCGTGTCCGTGGGAGCTGGATCTGTGCTGGAAGGGCAGCCGGTGATGACAGGACCAGGTGGGGGTGCTAACAAGCCACGGGACACCGCACCCTCCTGCCAAACCATTACCAGCTTTTATTTGGGTGGGTTCAGCTCTTTATTCTGCTTCCCTTTCCAAGCTGGAAGCTCGGAGGGGCTGCCTGTCACAGCCTATGCTGTCCCTCTGGCTCGGTGGCTGGGGTACCAGAGTGCTTCCATGCCTCCAGGAAAGGGGGGATATGAAGAGCTGGGGTGGCTTGGATGGGAGCCTCACCCTCCCAACCACTGCCCTATGCAGCACAATATCCCCTCTGTCCTGAAAAGAGGGAAGATTTCAATCCCAAAAATAGACATTTCAACAAAATTCCTTTTTTTAAAAATTTTTTGAAAGCATCTCAGAGCTGCTGCTTTCATTTCAGGCAGAGGGAACTCATTCTGAAACCTCTGGAGCTGCTGTGAAATGGGATTGCCGCCCGCCGGGGAGCTCCGGTGCCCGCGTGCCTTCCAGCAGTCCTCATCCCAGAATNCTCCTTGCAACCTGTCTCACTTTGCATTTTGCTTCATTTCCCCTGCCCACAAAACACAGCCCAAACCTCCAGACTCTCCAGCAGCCATTCCAGATCCAGGCTTTGAAGGGGAATGGCTTCCCACTAACAGAGGGTAGGGATGGATGGGATATTGGGAAGGAATTGTTCCCTGGGAGGGTGGGGAGGCCCTGGCACAGGGTGCCCAGAGAAGCTGTGGCTGCCCCTGGCTCCCTGG
>VZTH01005061.1:86984-111426 GCA_013397815.1 Aleadryas rufinucha
AACTTTTTATTTATTTATTTTTATTTAATGATATATTTTATTTATTACATGTTTTATTTTATTCTATATTACTTTTTAATTATTTATTTATTTTATTTCCTTCTCCTTGCAACCTGTCTCACTTTGCATTTTGCTTCATTTCCCCTGCCCACAAAACACAGCCCAAACCTCCAGACTCTCCAGCAGCCATTCCAGATCCAGGCTTTGAAGGGGAATGGCTTCCCACTAACAGAGGGTAGGGATGGATGGGATATTGGGAAGGAATTGTTCCCTGGGAGGGTGGGGAGGCCCTGGCACAGGGTGCCCAGAGAAGCTGTGGCTGCCCCTGGATCCCTGGCAGTGTCCAAGGCCAGGTTGGATGGCACTTGGAGCAGCCTGGGGCAGTGGAAGGTGTCCCTGCCCATGGAAGGGGTGGAATGGGATGAGTTTTAAGGTTCCTTCCAACCCAACCCATTTGATGATACTATGAAATTGGTGAGGTTGTTCCTTTCCACAATCACCTTTTCACTTTTTTGGGGGGCTCTGCTGAGCTTGAATCACTCCCTTTCCCTTTTCTGCCCTCCAGACCTGTTTCTAGGCCAAGTGAGGAGGAGAATGGAGCTCTCATGGACAGCTGGGACAGGAGGGACGCTCACCCCAAACCCACGCATGTTCCGGCTGCTGCCAAGCAGCTGACCAGCCCAAGTGCTGTGCCTGAGCCAAGCACCTCGGACTGATGCAGGCTTCCAGCTTGGGAAATGACAAAAATCTCCCAGAGGATGAAAGGATCAGAAGCCTCCAGCTGCTGGAATTCCTCTGCTCCGCTTCCCGGTGCGTTTGCTCCCTGATCTCCCAGCAGAGACCAAAGCGCAGCCGGACAGGCCGGTTCCCACATAGGTAATTCCAGGGTAACTGGAGCTTCCAGACCTTTTCCCCTTGCCCTTCCCTGGCTGAGAGCCTAGAGGAAGACCAGTCAGTCTCCAGGCACGCAGCATGCCTGGGGTTTGGAGGAGGGCACGGGCTCGGGTGGATGCACAAGGAATGAGGTGGCATTTTTGGGGAGCAGGCATCCTGAAAGGCTGGGCTTTGCAGGAGGAGGAAGAGGAGCACTCCCTGTCGCTGGGACCAGCACGACCAGTTCAAAGGGAGGTGTGTGACCACCAGGAAATGCTTGTTGTGCTGGGAATTGTCATAATGCCACAGATTAAATGAAGCAACCATTCACTGAAAGGAAAAAAAACAAACAAAACAAGTGGAAGGGAATTGGAGAGGGTGGTTTTTTTAAGAGGGGAAGAATTATTAGGAGTCCAGGGAGATCTTGGAGCCCCTTCCAGTGCCTAAAGAGATTCTAAGAGAGCTGGAGAGGGACTTTGGATAAGGTTCTGGAGTGACAGGACAAGGGGGAATGGCTTCCCACTGCCAGAGGGTGGGATATTGGGAAGGAATTGTGCCCTGGGAGGGTGGGGAGGCCCTGGCACAGGGTGCCCAGAGAAATTGTGGCTGCCCATGGATCCCTGGGAGCGTCAAAAACCAGGTTGGACAGAGCTTGGAACAACCTGGGATAGTGGAAGGTGTCCTTGCTCGTGGAATAAGATGATCTTTAAGGTCCCTTCCAACCCCAAACCATTCAGTGATTCTGATTTGGTGTTTTAATTGTTGACAGTCAGCTTGTTAGAAAAGCAGCATAGGTTATAGTTATTAGTTCAAACCACACTGTTTTTCCTGCTGCACCCCTTTTCCCCCCACCTTTCCAGAACGGCAGGCTGCTCTCGCTCCCAGCCCTGGTGTTTTGCCATTGTGGGTGCAGCTGATGAGGTGTCAAGCACACCACGGTTCCCTCAGCTGGCTGAGCCCTGCCCGGAGCAGCATCTGGCCATCACTCAGGGACAGGGTGTGGAGCGTGATGCTCCCTGTCCTGGCAGGCAAACCCTCCAATCCCCAAAATGTAAGCTTTATAATCACCTTTCCAAGAGGACTGACGGGTTTGAAAGGTGGGATCCCCTGTCTCGTTGGGGTGACAGCTTGTGTCACATCCAGACACATCAGGAGGCAGCAGCCTCCCCCAGCCATGCCTGAGCACAGAGATGTTATTCCCGTGGTGACACAGCCTCGGGAGCACCTAATCTGGATTTATTGAGGTCGTAGGACTGACTTAGCACGGCGGTGCTGAGACTGTAGGATAAATAGACACCTTCTATTTATAACGCCGCCGATCCGGCCCCGCTCGCGAGCACTAAAAATAAGGCTCTGTGCAGAGCGAGCCGAATTCATGGGTGCTCTCCTCGCATTGTCTGTGCAGCAGCACCTGATCCCATGGCACACTCAGGGCTTGGCAGGGATCCTGCTGAGCCACCCCCTCTCCGGAGGGCTGAGCGTGGCTCTCACCCGCATGGCAGAGGTTTCTCCTTTCCCTTTGGGTTGTCCGACCGTGTGCCCACAAACTCTGCAAGTTTGGGGTGGAATCACAGAATCACCACCAGGTTGGAAGAGACCTTCAAGATCATCGAGCCCAACCCATGCCCAACACCTCAACTAAACTAAACCATGGCACCAAGCGCCACATCCAATCTCTATTTCTAAACACATCCAGGGGTGGTGATTCCACCACCTCCCCGGGCAGACCATTCCAATATTTTATCACTCTTTCTGTAAAAAACTTTTTCCTGATATCCAACCTATATTTCGGCACAGCTTAAGACTGTGTCCTCTTGTTCTATGAGTTGTTGCCTGGAAAAAGAGACCAACCCCCACCTGGCTACAACCACCTTTCAGGTAGTTGTAGAGAGTGATAAGGTCACCTCTGAGTCTCCTTTTCTCCAGGCTAAATACCCCCAGCTCCCTCAGTCGTTCCTCATAGGGCTTGTGTTCCAAGCCCTTCACCAGCCTTGTTGCCCTCCTCTGATGAGCTCTGATGATGCAGCTGGACAAGCAGAGCCCAGGGAAAAGGGGGTTGGTTGTGCTGGAGCTGCCTAGTGCATGTTTCTGGTCCCCCCGAGTCGCATCCTTCTCTGCAAAGCAGGAGGATGTGCCAGACACCGAGGCAGAGCCTGGAATGGCACAGCCGCTGTGCAGTAATCCCAGGTACCCCAGGACAGCGGAACTGGATTAACTTGGAAAGGGATCTGTTTAAGCTGCAGATAAACCCACTGTGGATCTGCTTTCCTGGGAGTGAAGTGAGCCTCGCCATCCGACTCTACCGAGCTGAACGCCAAACGTGATTTTTTTTCTTTAATAGAAAATCTTATTGCTGCTTAACTCACCCATGTCAGATCTTAGCTTTCCCCTGCCAGCCCACCCAGGTCCTGCTTGGGTGTGATGATGAGTGGCTCCAATATTTATTTTCTCTGATAGGGAAGCAGAAACCTGGATTTTATCATTAACACTGTTGTGTACGAGATCTTAAGGCAGATACCTGCTGTTGTGATTTAACACCTGCCTGGCTTCCTTTACAGTGTTTCCTGGGGATGAATTTATTTTCAGAGCACTTCAGGTTCCCCTTTTTCCTGCTGTTTCCAGCTACTGAGGTCTGTGACCATCCCTGTTGGAGCTATCTGCTCCACACGTGGCTCTGCTGGTGGGAATAGGATCACAGAATATCCAGAGCTGGAAGGGACCCACGAGGATCATCAAGTCCAGTTCCTGATCCTGCACAGGACACCCCAAGGATCCCATTGCAAGAGGAGCCAAAGCTGGTCCTCCACCACTCTCCTCTCGACACCCCCAAGTCCAGGAGGTGACCCAAAGGAGAAGAGCAGCTTCTGATTCATCAGCTGCTACCCAGGGCTGCCAGGAACCCTGGGTAGCAGCTGATGATGCAAACTGGCCACTTGGATGTGCAGAGGAGAGCACGGTGTCTCTCCCATGGTTTCAGATGGGATGTGGGATCAGGCATGGCACAACGTGACACAGACCCACCAGACATGGATGTTCCCCTAAACTCGTTATCAGGTTTGTTGGGGTTTTCCTTTTGGCTTTTCCTGCTGGGATTTCACTCAGTTTGGAGGGGGTAGATGCCACACAGGGGGGAAAAATCATTCCCAAGCCTCCTGAACCAAAGGAGACAACAAGAATTCGCATGATGGGGTCTGAAAAGGAGGAGGAGCTGGCCCCAAATGCTGGTTTACAGAGCATGGAGGGGAGGCTGTGACCTGGAGGGAACCAGCAGGAACACCCCTGCCTGCACCACGGCGCTGTGGGTGGCCACACCAAGCTAAACCACCCTAAATCCAAGGTTGGAAAGGAGCTGCAGCCTTCCAAAGCTGCCTGCAGAAGTTTGAAGCCCCGGGGAGGGGGTGGGGACAGCAAGTGCCAGGCAGGCAGGTGGCAGCTTGGTGGCAATTGCGCAGTTGGGCAGCCTCGGAGGGGAGAGAGCCAGAAGGCCAAGTCATTCCAGCACAGTGAGTGCAGTTAAGCGCTGCCATATGGCTCCTTTTGCAGAGGGAGAAGTGCACAGAGAGGCATCCCTCTGCTTTTCCTTGAGGATGAACTTCCCATTTCTCCTGCGAGCGCTGGAAGAACTCGGTGGTTGCAGGAGTGGAGGTTTCGGAGCGCCACGGGGAAAATGAGGAGGAATTCCTCGTGGATATATTCTCTGGTCGTTTGCTCTGCCTCAGCCACGCTTGAGGGCATTTCTGAGGGTGGAGAACCCAAGATGGATCAGGCAGGGGGAAGAAAAAGTGTTTATCAAGGATGGGTGGATACCTATCTGCCTGCCAGGGATGCCTGGATCCTGCTGTGCCAGGGATGGAGGGAGGGAGGGAGAAGAAGAGGTTGCTGCTGGCCAAAGAGTGCTTTGACCTGCCAGGAACCACTGGAACCAGAAAAAACAGGTTTGAACAGTTTGGTTTCCTGCAGGGCTTTTGATAGAAGTCGGGAGGGGAGTAGGCAAATGTTTTCCAGCAAGGGCAGGAAAGAAAACAGTGGGATTTTCTGCTTCATTTAGTAAATCCATTGCTTTTGTCCCCAGCATGCCTTAACCCTTTCACCCCCACTGAGATCTCTAAGATGTGGGGTTACTGACACAGGCAGAAAACTGACCTGCTGGCACAAGTTTTGCTTCAGTGCTTCTCTCTGTGCAGATGGAGAATGAAAGGCAAAAAATGGGCAAAAATCAGAGCCTGGGCAGCAAGGTTTAGTCTTGGATTTGGCAGCGCTAGGCTGGACTCAGTGATCTTGGAGGGCTTTTCCAACTTTTAGTGATTGTAAGAGGCTGGGAAAACAGCAGCTTTGGTGTCAGAGCATTCCTCAGCAGAGAGAGGAGAGCGTTTGTGGAGAGCTCTCTTGGGAAGAGCATCCTTTGCTGAGCAGGCTCTGGGGAAAGGCTGGGAGCTGTGGCAGAGACAGCCGGTGGGTGGGAGGAGGGAAGATGTGGAGCTCTGCAGCAGGGCAGCGAGGAACACGTGTGTTTGGAGGCTGGGGATCTTTGAGGGCTGGAGGATGGGATTTGCTTACTTGTGGCACCTGAGGTTTCACTGGCTGAGGAAGATTTCTTCTCCCCCATACCAGAACCGAGCCCCACAGCTCCCAGTCCGTGTCAAGAGCTCATTGTTTGCTTGGGTTTTAAATCTCGGCTCTGAAATCCCATCGGTGTAGGGAACATCTGCTTTAGCCCTTTCTAAAGGGTCTTTTCTCCTTGTCACCAGGGCTGCAGGTCAAGCAGGAAGCTTGTTTGAAACCATGGAAGCCTAGGAAACAGAAGGAAACAAACAACTGGGAACAATTAAAACGTCTCCAGCAAGCCACCAGTCTTTTGGGGATGTTCCCAATGCTTCAATACACGTGACTGGCAGGATCACAGCTCCCAGCCACAGCTCCCATCACGGCCTCTTCCACAGTCGGGCTCGGGGATCACAGAATCCCAGAGTAGTTTGGGGTGGAAGGGACCTTAAATCCCATCCCATTCCCCCCCCTGCCATGGGCAGGGACACCTTCCACTATCCCAGGTTGCTCCAAGCCCTGTCCAGCCTGGCCTTGGACACTTCCAGGGATCCAGAGGCAGCCACAGCATCTCTGGGCAACAATTTCCAGGGCCTGCCCATCCTCACAGGGTAGAATTCCTTCCCAATATCCCATCTATCCCTGCCCTCTGGCAGTGGGAAGCCATTCCCTGTGTCCTGTCCCTCCATCCCTTGTCCCCAGTCCTTCTCCAGCTCTCCTGGAGCCCTTTTAGGCCCTGCAAGGGGCTCTGAGCTCTCCCCAGAGCCTTCTCTTCTCCAGGTGAGCACCCCCAGCTCTCCCAGCCTGGCTCCAGAGCAGAGGGGCTCCATCCCTTGGAGCATCTCCATGCCTCCCTCTGGGCTCTCTCCACGTCCTTCCTATGTTGGACTTGTGCTCCCTCCAAGCAAATCCTGGTGCCTGAGCTGTGTTTTTCCTGCTGCATGCCCAGCTGTCCCACACGCCTTTCCTTGCCCAGGCACTGCCACCAGAGTCCCCTTTGCACTGCTGTGACTCTCCAGCCGGGACTGGCACCGGTGCAGGTTTCCCCCTGCACCATCTCCACACCCAGCTCTCCCTTTGCATTATTAGTTCCCAAAACACGTAGCTCCTCTTCCACAGAGCCTGTCTCTTCCCTCTGCCTCCCCTGAGGTTCATGTGCTCCCCTGTAATTATTGTAGCCACCACTGGCCAGTGGCACAGAAAGCCACTGAGCCCTTGGCAGGACTGCCTGGTCCACGTAGGCAGGGTGTGGTTCCACTCTGCACCAGTTCAGCTTGGTTTGGGAGCCAGGAGAAAATTCCAGAGCTGCCAGGGTGGGAAGCATCCGTGAACGTCGGAGAGAGGCAGGCAGGTGCGATGCAGGCCGCGCATTCCAGCTGGAGTTTGCATGGATGGGCACACGGACAACCTGCACTGTTTGTGTTCATCCTGTGGCAGCGATTCTCACCTGAGCAAAACATGGTCAGGATGCTGTGGGAATTTAGAAACAATTAGCAGCAGAAATGTTGGGTTTAAACCTGCTGCTTGTTGCTTTTTTTTCTCCCACCATCCGTCACAGGGTCCCGTTAGGAATTTTTTAAAATTCTTTCTTCCTGGCCTGAAGCTGGGATCTCGCAAGGGCTCTGCCCACTCATTAATCGTGGTCCTCATCACCCTGATGCCTGAAGAGGCTACCTGGAAACAGAGACTAGACAGGAGTAAGGGAATAAAGGTGATATTTATTTGAAAGGCCTTCAAAGGTGCACCCTGGGGAGTCCAGAGGCTGCTGCCAAAATGGACCCCAAAATGGATGACGAGTCATGAGTTCTTTGCCCTTTTATAGGTTTGGTCCATTTGCATATAAGAATTAATTTGCCAATTAAAACTTTAGCTACTGATGTGAGTTCTCTAAGCTCAGCCCCCCTTCTCCAAGATGTTGGTTTACACATTTTGGGTCTGGGTGTCCCTGGAGAGCAAACCCAGAGACTTTGTTATGTCTGTCTGAGCATGAGAGAGCAGCAGCAGCAGCAGCAGCAGGCTGGGAGACACTGCAGAGTTTTACAGTAGGCAGTACAGAATATACAAGCTAAAACTCAAGGCATCACCCCCAGGCTGGGTCCCTGCTCTCTGTCTGGCTGCTGGCAGCCAGGGCTGGCCCTCATCCCATCCCACATCTCCTTCCCAAAGCACCCTCCTTCTCCCAGCCTCTGCTCCAAGAGTGGCTGCTCCACCTTGGAGGTTGGATGGGGCTTGGAGCAGCCTGGGATAGTGGAAAGTGTCAGGGGGTGGAACTGGGTGAGCTTTAAGGTCCCTTCCAACCCTGACATTCTGTGGTGATTCCATGACCTGGGAGCTCTCCCTTCTGCCGAGGTGGCACCCAAACCCGTGCTCCAGCGGCTGGCTGGGAGCAGCTCCGTGATCCGCGAGTCACTGTGCAATCACGGGAAGAGATCCCGCAGATAATCTCCTTCCACGGCGGAAATATTCCACTTATTTTTATCCTGGCTTCCTGTCTGTCAGCCAGTTAATTATCCCTCAGAGGACTTTCTCTCTGAGTCTTTTTCGGGAAGGAAACTTGGCGAGTGCTGCCTGAATGTCTTTGTCCATTTCAATGAGAACAGTGGAGTCATTTTTAGTACCTTCTGGAGAAAAAGTCTTTTCTCTTTTTTTCTTTTTTTCTTTTTTTTTTTTTAATTTTTTTTTTTGGTGAAGCTGGGGTTGTTTTTCCCTGTTTGTGTCAAGCTGCCAGTAACAGAGTTTTCCTGCCTGGATCTTCTCCTCCATGATCCAGGAGGGGGGAGTGTGAAGAAGGAGGCTCTTGCACTCCAGAATATCCATGCATTATTACATGGATGGACACCTGGGCTTGCTCCAGACCTGCTCATCCAGGCCTGAGGCCACGTCCTCTCTCCCGATCCTCAGCCCCCTTAATGGACATCCTTGAGGAAGCATTTAAAAATGCAAACCATCTTTTGTTGCCGTAGCAACCACTCTGCTGGAAATGGGGATAAAACGTGGCTCCTGGGAGGTCAGAGATGTTCTTTCTCAGAGGAGGTGGGTGCTGGTGGCAGGAGCACAGGTCACAGCCACCCATCCCAGGTCCCTGGCTGCTGGGATCCCGCTGCCAGGCCTCAGTGATTCCCAAGGGGAACAGCTTGGGCTTAATTCAGAGATAGTTCTTGTAGCCATCACTATTGGCTCTGAGCAGCCTAGCCTAGTGGAAGGTGTCCCTGCCCCATGGCAGGGGCTGGAACGAGGCTTTAAGGTCCCTCCCAACCCAAACCATTCTGGAATTCCATGATTCCTCAGGCTCCTGCAGTCCCGAGCTGGGGTTTCCTGTCAGCCCAATCTGCAACCAAAGGAGCTCTCCAGATGGGCAACCAAGGCCTTGAAGTTTTAGGGCTGCCACGTGAAAACACCGAATGTGGGGGCTGCATCCTCGCTGCTGTCACCTGTCCCTTTGCCATGTGCCTGCAGGGACCAGATCCCACAGTTCCCAGTTCTCTGCATGCAGGGACAGAGTGCTGGCGAAGGGATTCCCACAGTGCCCTCCACGCTGTGCTGGGGATGAGACACACTGCAGTTCTCTTGTTCAGCATTCCCATCATGGCAGGGGGAACCTGTCCAACCTCCTGAAGCTGCAGAGTCGAGTGGGACCGCGGCAAAGTGCTGGCAGCAAACCCCCTGGGGCCCTCACCTGCTTCCAGAGCCTGTAGCTGGCAGATGGTCGGGATCGCTGGGTCGATCCCAAGCGGTTTGTGGAGACTGTTTTCATGGAGATATGTATGGAAAGTTGGGTTATCCCTTTAGGATGCTGGACTTTGGCAGTCAAAGATGCCAAGCCTGTGAATTCTCTTCCATGCTGGAATTGCGTGCTAGAAGGGATCAGGGAGGGACTGTTTCAACACTTACCCAAACGAGAGGGGTGCTTTGTAATACATCAGCTCTGCAGTCTCTGTGTCCTGAACTCAAATGGATTTTGGATCAAACCCCAGGGAACGGCTGCCAAGGTTGGCCTTGTGCTGCTGGAATTGCCCTCCTGGGTCTTACCTTCATGGGATGGTGTCTCCTGCTCTGGGCGTTGTGATCTCTGTTCCTCTTCAAAACCATCAAATGAAGCAGGACAAGCTGCTTCCTCTCTGAGGCACCACAGATATTTGGGGCTTCTCTCCTCCATCCTGACTCTTGTATCACCTCCTAAGAAGACGTGATCCTTTCCTAGTGCAGGTTGGTGGAAATTCCCATGAAGCTAAAGGAGGGCATCAAGCCTCGACTCCTAATTGATTTGGCTCCTGTCTCTCACGGGGCTTCACCAGCCGCTTAACGCACCAAAACTTGCCTGGAGCAACTCCTTCCCCGTCTCCAGGAATTATTTCCAGCCTGGTCTGATGCCGAGGCGCGGATAGGCAGAGCTTGGAAGCCAGCCAAGCGCTCGCACCTTCCCAGGTTGGGGAGTGCGAGTGAATCACAGGAGCAGTGGGATGTGCTGTTTGTCCGTGGGACGTGCGAGGCACGGAGCGCTCCCGGTCCTTCGTCTGCGGCGCCTCACGAGGAGCACGGCAGCCACTCACACCCCAGGGAGCTCCTGCAAAGGGCTGTGGGCATTTTTCAAGGGTCATCAGCTCCCTTTTCCTTCCAAGGTGCTGAGTTAGTACCCCTCAACCCAGTGGGAATTCCTGCTGGGAGCTGTGAGCGGTCAGGAAACGGTGCCTGAGGAAGGACCTGGCTGTGACCCCTCTGAGATGCTGGTGGGGTGGCAGCACCCATTTCCTGCGATGCATTCCCGGGAAATTCTCTCTCAGGACACCCTGCATCTGCTTGTTCTTGTGTGAACCCTCCAGTCCTGCGATGCCCAGCCACGCTTCTATCCCTGCCCTTTCCCAAGGGATGGCTGCAGCGGCCACCCCGTGGGCTCACACAGATTTGTCCCTGGCAGCTTCCTTAGCCACGTTCTGGATGATGCCCGTGGGTTTTAATCGATGTCTCCGTGGTTAAATACACCCCTATTCAATGTCACCATTTAGTCTTGGAGGGTTTGGGGTGAGGAATCCTTGTTCTGTGGGAGTCATTAAGGTTGGAAAAGCCCTTTAAGTCCCCAGAGTCCAACCCTTAGCCCAGCACTGCCCACCCCACCACTAAACCATGTCCCCAAGTACCTCATCCACACATTTTTTGGACACGATTCAGCAGTGCTGCTGACTTCCAGACAGTCAAGATCCTGGTTTTTGCTCCCTGAAACACATGATTCTCCTCTCCTTGCAGGGCAGGGCTAGTTTTCTCCTGGGAACAGCAATCCACATTATTGCTCATCACTGCCAGCCCGAGACAGGTTTGGTTTGACTTTCAGCTGAGTTTTGGACCTGTTCTAATTTGGACAGGACCCCGTTGGCTCTGCCAGAGATGATCTTCACACCAGAACGCAGCTTCAGGCGTTTGTGCCTGAGTGGGGCCCGTTAATTTATTTTCCATTGATAGACCCAGCTTCATGCTTGCCTTTAAAAAACCAAAAAGCTCATTAATGGGGAATTTTCTTGCCCAAATACAGCAGCAATGCTGACTCCAGCACAGAGGTGCTGCCATCCACAGCCCAAGCCATGGACTGATGTCCAGTTTGAGCCTCTACCCCTTGGATTTAGTTCCTCTGACCTCTTCCTTGGAGAGAATTTTAGTCAAGGTGAGCTATGACACTGTTTTGAGCAAGTGAAAAGCTCAATAAACATCTAACTGATATCACAAGCTTGAATAGATGGACCAAAATGACTTTTATTGATAAGGTTTTTTTTTTTGTTTCCGAGGAAGGGAGCAAACCTGAGCATCGCTACCAAAATTTCAGGTGGGTGGGAAACAGGATGAACAACAGGATGTGTCCAGAGGTGAACAGAGGATTTAGTTTGGGACTGGCTTCACTGATGGAACTGACTTCATGAACGTCTTTCCTAATCAGCTGGGCCCACATGGAGGAGCAAATGGATCACTGCTGCAGCTGAGACAGGGGAGAGCACGGGGGAGAGGACCTGGATGTCCCCCAGGGAGGAGGGAGCGACCTTGGGGGGCCCGTTGGAAGCAGCAGTGTGAGATGAGGTAATGCAGGCAGCATGTTTGCATCTTTTATCTACCAATGGCATCTCTTTAATCCCTATTAATAAAACTTAGCCTGTTCCCTGCACTCTCACCCATGTGAATTGCCACAGGAAGGGGAAGTGGGGTAGAAACGAATTGCAGGATGGCTGTAGGCACGGGAGGATGTTGCTAGCGCAGTCCTGGGAGATGGATTTAGCAGGGAGGGAAGTTTTGGTGCCTCCCCCTGAGGCTTTGGTTAGAGCTCGTCCAGCAAATAGCTCGGGGAGAGCGAGCTGGCCAGTACAAGAGGTGTGGAGGAGCACAAAGAGGTGCCAAGCAGCGGGATGCTGGGTTAGAAAGCCGCCTGTGGGTACAGCTGTGCCCCCCTCGCAGAGGTCAGGGATGGGAGCGCGGGCTGGGCGCGGAGCAGGCTGGGAATCCATCATTCCATCAGTGATGCCAGGGAAGCACTGCCATTCCCAGCCAGGAAAACCACTGCCTTGGCATAAAGGCATGCCTGGGACAGGCTGGAGGCTGGCAAGGAGGAGGTGGTTGTGCTCTGCTGGTTTCACTTTGCCAGCCTGACACCCATGCCCGCACTCGCCTGCGCGCACGGACATTTCCTCCGACAATCTCAGCCGGCTCCATCCCCAGCCTCTCCAAACCTGGAACCTCCCTGCTTGCTCCCTTCCCAGCTCGCCCCACAGGAGCACCATTAAGGCAAGGAAATGATCCTACAGGTTTTCGTGGGGTTGGGGTGGTACCGAGGTAATTAATTGGTGTAACTCAGTGCTCCCGGTGCCAGGAGTCGTGCTGGAGCATCCCTGCGCTGGTGGGATCGCTCTCTGCAGGAGGTTTAGGATCAGGACCGCTCACCCTTTGCCTTTGGGGTGAGAAGTGCACTCTCAGCAGTGCCTGGGAATGGTGTACCCGTGCTTGGCAGTTCCCTCTGCCCCGTGGGCTTTCCCACAAAGTGCAGTTGTGATTCCTGTTGCTTCCAAGCGGTTGGAGGCTGGGAGGGTTTAATTTTTGCAACGTGCAGGCACCAGATATTGTGTGCAGCTCAGAGGTGGTGATGTAAATCTCCTTTTTCTGCACCGGGGTTATTACCTTAATCAAGTATTTACTTACAGCACACGCTGGCAAATACAGGCTTGACATAAAGGAATTCACCCCTGGTGTGTAGTGTTTAATGGGATTATTCTTCAGGGTAACTGAGCCTCCTTTGCCCTGATTGTTGTGGCTGCCCCATCCCTGGAAGTGTCCAAGGTCAGGATGGACAGGGCTTGGAGCAGCCTGGGATGGTGGAAGGTGTCCCTGCCCATGGCAGGGGTGGGACTGGGTGATTTTTAAGGTTCCTTCCAACCCAGACGATGCTGTGATTCCGTGATTCAGTTTGAGGTGGGAGGATGAGGATGTAGCTGTGTGGCCAGTGGACACATCTAGGTAGAGAACTTCAGTCCCTGGGAGAATTAAAATCAGCAGGAGGCGTTTTTTCTTGAGAAAAAGCTTCCTAGCAGCTCCTGGAAGCAAGTGGGGGATTGCTGTGCCTCAGGATGCACAGCTAAATGATGCTTTAAGACAGATTATTCCTCTGTTTAAGGCAAGGCATGGGAAAAACAAAGAGTTGCAATCTGCCCTGGGTGGATAAAGTGCCTGTACAGTCAGCAGGTCATGAATTTCAGGAGCTCTCATGTTCATCCCTTCAGGTCCTGGCCTCCAGAGATGCACAGGAGGGGAAAGAAACCTCCTGGCAAAGGAAGTGTCTGGGTTCTGTGCTCAGTATGACACGGATGTGGTCAGACTGCACTCCAAGGCACAGGAATTAGGGGAAAGCTGGGTTTCCTGAGGTCTTCCTAGATTGTGCTTGCTTTTAAGCCCATCTCCTGGCAATGGACACCTTTCTCCTTGCCATGGACTGTGGGGAGATAACAAATAAAATAATAAAGCCTTTCCCTGCAGGGAAGCTGACCGATGTCCCCACGCATTGCTGGCTGAGCTGGGGGCTTTGTGGCTTCCCCATGCTCAGGAATTTTGTTCTCCCCCAATTCCTGTGCCAAAGATGGTGTCCATGGCCTCATCCTCACCCTTTCCCATGAGGATCCCTCTCCCTGGCACTGTGAGCACATCCCTTGGATAATCTGGTGCCCTCTCAGCCACATGTCCGGCATGTGGCAGAGCTGTGGGACAGCACCAGGATCATCTGGATGAGTCCCCAAGGACACAGAGGGGACAGAGCTGCTGCCTGCAGTCAGGCCTCTCTTCCCCCACTGCTCCTGTGCCACGTGGACACCGCTTCTCCGACCTCCCGGCCGAAGGGGAAGTGCCACAGCAGTGATGGATGGGAGAGGGGCAGCCTTGTGACCATGACACGTCTCATTAGTCAGCTCCCAGGGAGGGGAGGGGAGGTTGGCAGGAGGGTTTTAGCCATGGGCAGGGCTGGATGCCGGTGGGAAGCAAGGATTAGGAGCTGGAGACGTGATCCCACGTGTTCTCCACGATGCTGACTAACGCGTGGCAAAGGATCCAGCAGGAATCCTGCCCTCAGTGTGTGCTTTTCCATGGCCTCCCAGGCTTGTGGGCACCACAATGCCCTCGATGTCCCAGGCCTTGGCAAGGAATTCTCATCCTCGGTGTCTCTGTCTACTCGGTGGACACCTTGGCCCAAATCCCTGCCTCACCTGCTGTAGGATGGATGCCACGAGCATTTTTGAGGCCTGTAGGTTGCACCCTCTGTGCCATTCATGCCAGGTGAAGGTGGTTCCTTCGTGCCTTCCCTTTTCCCTCATTTTCCTCAGCGGGATCTCACAGCTGAGGTTATTGGGGGGCGATGGAGGAGGGGAGGCAGTAGCAGAGTGCAAATTGGTTTGTGCTGTCCCACGTCTCAGCCCAAGAGCATTCCCATAGGAAACTGCTCCAGAGAGGAGTCTGCAGGGCTGGGCCTTGTGGAATGGGAGGGAATTGTCTGTCCCTTGTGGTTGCAGGAATATAACAGGGAACAAGGCTGCCTCCAAGGCCAGGTGTCACTGTTATCGCAAGGAGGGAGAGGGAACGAACACTGATTCGGTCCAGGAAGCAGGGAGAAGCAGCTTTTATTTAATTATATACAGCCCCTTTTATACTTCAGTGTTCTTGCATGGTGTAAGGTCATTGGACCTCTGGTCATCCACCTCCCAAGGTGATTGTTCAAATTCTACAACAGCCATTTCAAAATATTTCTCTAGTCACTATCATAACAATCCACAGGTGCAAGATAGAAAAGAATAGTTTGCAGAAAACCATAATATTGTTTTGAATAGCTTGCATGGGAAAGACAGAGCTCTCACAAAATACTGCAGAAAGCTGGAAAATTTCTCTGCTGAAAGCTTTTCAGCATCCATAGCCAGGTGAATGGTGAAATCACGGAACGCGAGACACGAGGCCGTGGCGTTACCTGTTGGAAAACCTTCATCCTGAACCTTGGCTGAGCTGCCAGGCAGGAGAAGCCCACGCCAGGCTCTCACAGCTCTCCCTTGCTCTGGCTGTGGGGATTTCTGCCTCCAGCTTTTGGCTTCCAGCTGGGATGTTCTCCTGAGCAGACCTGACGTCTCTACCGCGCGTTTATCTGGCTGTTATCAGCAGATGCCCTTCCTTGGTGACTCAGGCCCTGCTCCCTGACCACATCCCCTTCTCTCCTTGCCCCCACCCACCACAGCTGAGTCACTTGGCCTCCTGTCACAAGCCAGGAGCTCTCCCTTTGGTCATGGTCTGATGTAAGCTCTTCTCGAGTTCCTTTTCCCAAGCGGGCTCTGGAGTGGGAATTTGCTGCCTGTTACCACACTGCCCAGACCAGACGTACCCAGACTCTTTTCCTCCCTTAGTCATCTCCAGCAGTTCCTCACAGGGACCAGTCCAGCCCAGAGGTACTGGAGGTCACCCAACAGCCCAGCACCCCCCAGTCTTGGCTGGTTTGTATTTAAGACGTGACTTGTGAAGGTGGGAGCTGTGAAAACCCAGTGCTCAAAAACCTTTCCCACCTTCTGAGCATCCCGTAGCTGGAGGAAGTGACTTTGTGGTGTTATCCCACAAAAAAGAGCATTTTCAGCTGCTCAAGGAGGGAATTTTAGCATGAGAGGAACGTTGAAAATCAAGGGGTCTATTTCCTTGCACCCAGTTTCGGGCTATCCCTGTCCCTCTCTACCCCATTAAATGTTGAGGCAGTTTCATCTTCCCAGTTTCTTTTTGAAGCCCTGTGGTGAAACTTCCTGCCCTGGGATGGCCACACTCTGGATAAAAACCCCAACCTCTCTGTGTAGCTACAAAACAAGGTGGTTTTTCACACGGGTGTCACTGCCCTTGATGTGGGGGAAAGAGGAGCTGGCAAAATCCAACCCCCCCCACCTTTCCTCGGAGAAGGAGCGTGGTGTGTGCACAATCCTGGGCTGGGAAAAGCTGGATCAAAGCTTGCTTCAGTCACCCCGAGCGAGCAGGCAGAGCCTCTCCCGAGGTCAGAGCCGGTGAAGGGGGAAGATGGATATCAGGTTAGCCGTGCTGCTGCAGGCTGGAATGTGGTAACAGCCCTGCACGCCCTCCCAAATCTTCCAGACAAGCTTGGAAACCCTCGGATGTTTCCTGTTCCGACAGGATTGTTATTCCTCCCCCTGGCACCCGAGGAGGTGGGCTGGCTGCCCGCCCCTGTCCCCACCCTCGGGGGCACAAAGCTTCCTGCAGGAAAGCTCTGGCAGGGCAGGGAGCCGGAGATCAGTTGCCCAAGCACCCTCCTGAGTGGCCCATCTTGTACTGGGAGCGCTGGTTAGGAGCACTGGGCCTGGATGGACGCGTTGTCCTGTCCCTGGTTGATGCCAGAAGGAAATCCTCCTGATGGAAACACCTTTCCATTGGGGAAGACAGGCTAATTACCACGTCACTGCCTCCTTTACTTGCTTCTGGCATGCTCCCTTCGCTACCTCCCTTTTCCTCCTCCTTCTCCGTGCTTTTCTGGTCCATCCATAGTTGCACCTCGCCCTGGTTGGATCTCCCATTTTCCCTTTCCAATCCCCTGCTGCATCCCAGAGGATTGTGAGTTCCCTTCCTGGCAGGGCTCCCTGCCAGCCTGTGGCTTCGGCTGCTTCCCGGAGCCTGCAAGGGCTTTGCAGATGTGTGTCAAGACCTCCTCGTTGCTGCCAGCACCCACTGGACTGTCCCTGCTGCAGGAGAGGACAGGATAAATCCACTGGTTTGGTTTCCTGCTGGAGCAGGATGGTGCAGTGTCCCTCCCAGAAGCAGCTGGTTAGCTCCAGACCCTACACAAGATGACACAGGAGCGGGATTGTTCCAGGATTTTTGGAGGCTGCATGGCAATGCAGTTGTGGTAAACCAATCATTGCTCAGAAATGTCCTTTGTTTTCCTGGTGGGTTTTTGGTTTTTTCCCCCTCTTTGGTTTTTTCTCCTCTGCTTCCCTTCTAATTAGGTGCTGCAGGCTCCAAAGGCACCGCTTGCTCACAGGATTGCCTTTCCCAGGTTCTGGAATGACCATGAGGTCAAGCCCGTCTCACGGCTGCTGCAGGTTCCTGGAGGGATTCCTTCCCTTGGGAAATGAACCTGAATTCCCAGCCCACCTCCATCAGGGCACAGCACTCAGAAGTGAACACTGAGGGCCTCAAAGTGCCAAAGTCACCTCGGCTGTTCAGAGGCCCAGGTGCCCTCAAAGCAGCTGAGTCACTTGTGATTCATCCTCTTGAAGCAGAGCAGGGGAATAAATCTCATTTTCTCCGTCCCCAGCTGCTGCTGTGACCTCTCCTGAACTCCCTCCTCACCTTGCATTCCCTGGAGAGAGGAATGCACATGGAGGAACGCTCCAGATTGAGATGTCTCCAGGAAAGGGCCATCCCAGCACTGCCAGTGCTTCTCCACCTGGCTGGCACTCTGAAAAGAAGGCTCAGAACACAGGGGATTTGGCTGGGAATCCTGCATCCCTCACTCCTGCTGCTTGTTTCATGGCAGGAAGAAGGAATTTACAGCCTGGTACTGCTGCAGGGCTCAGTGAGAAGCAGAAATACAGGCAGGGAGGGGAATGGATGGAGAGCAGCCCTGAGGAGAAGGGACTTGGTGAGAAGCTCAGCAGGACCCAGCCACGTGCAGTGGCAGCCCAGAAAATCCCTGTGTGCTGGGCTGATCCCACAGTGTGGGCAGCAGGGAAAGGGAGGAATTCTGCCCCTCTGCCCTGCTCAGGTGAGACCCCACCTGCAGAGCTGCCTCCAACCCTGGGGTGCAACATCAGGAGGACGTGAAGCTGCTGGAGAGAGTCCAGAGGAGGCCATGGGGATGCTCCAAGGGATGGAGGCCCTCTGCTCTGGAGCCAGGCTGGGAGAGCTGGGGGTGCTCACCTGGAGAGGAGAAGGCTCTGGGGAGAGCTCAGAGCCCCTTGCAGGGCCTAAAGGGGCTCCAGGAGAGCTGGAGAGGGACTGGGGACAAGGGATGGAGGGACAGGACACAGGGAATGGCTTCCCACTGCCAGAGGGCAGGGATGGATGGGATATTGGGAAGGAATTGTTGGCTGTGAGGGTGGTGAGGCCCTGGCACAGGGTGCCCAGAGAAGCTGTGGCTGCCCCTGGATCCCTGGAAGTGTCCAAGGCCAGATTGGACGGGGCTTGGAGCAGCCTGGGACAGTGGAAGGTGTCCCTGCCATGGCAGGGGTGGGATGGGATGGGATTTAAGGTCCTTTCCAACCCAAACCATTCTATGATTTTTTGGGACTGAAACTTGCTTGCAGGGCAAACTGGGGGGGTTTTGGAACANCAGGAATAAGGGAATAAAGGTGATATTTGAAAGGCCTTCAAAGGTACACCCTGGGGAGCCCAGAGGCTGCTGCCAAAATGGACCCCGAGATGGACGACAAGTCACGAGTTCTTCACCCTTTTATAGGTTTGGTCCATTTGCATAGCAGCATTAATTCACCAATTAAAACTTTAGCTACTGATGGGAGTTCTCTAAGCTCAGCCCCCCTTCTCCAAGATGTTGGTTTCCACATTTTGGGTCTGGGTGTCCCTGGAGAGCAAACCCAGAGACTTTGTGATGTCTGTCTGAGCATGAGAGAGCAGCAGCAGCAGCAGCAGCAGGCTGGGAGACACTTCAGAGTTTTACAGTAGCAATACTGAATATACAAGCTAAAACTCAAGGTATCAGGGCCTGGCTGTGCCTGGTGCTGATTTTCCCCTGCCTGGAGGGGTGGAGACAGGCTGGGGCAGGGCTGGACTGTGGGAGACAGGGTGGTTCATGTACAGCCCAAGAGCATCACCCGACCTGAGCCAAAGGATTCATGGACCTTCACTCCCGTTTTTGTTCGCAAACCAGGAGCAGTTCTCACAGCCAAGTTTTCCCAGCTCTCTCCGGCCCTTCAGCCTCTTTTCCTGCCTGTTCTGCTTCCTCTGAAGATCTCAAACGCTGCAGTGGCTCCGATCCCTCCCGCAGCTGCAGGTGAGCCAAAGGTGGGCTCTGCAGCGGGGGAATCCCTGTTCAACCACAGCCAGGCAGCACCGTGTGTGGGATTCCTCAGGGAGCCACAAAGAAACGCTCCCTCCAGGCTGGGGCCACACATCTCATCAGGCAACAGCATCAGGAAAAGCTTGGGAGTCCAGCAGCAGAACCTTTGGTCTTGGTGCACCTTCCCAGCAGCCTTCAGCTTCGAAGGAGAGGTAGGAAATTCCCCAGGGCTGGGGATTTCCTTTGGTTTCTGTCGGAAGCTGCCTGCAGAGGACCTTCCTCAGAGCTGGGGTGACAACGAGCTGGGGACCTCCAGCAGCCTGGCCCCGAGCCACAGCTGTGGAGCACCTTCACTGCTGTTCTGGGGCTCTTCCCTGGCCAGGGGAGGGGGGTTGCAGCTCCTTTTGTTGGTGTTGCTGGGATAGTGACATCTCCTGGGGGCATTTCTGTGGCACTGGGATGGTGACATCTCCTGAAGACACTTCTGTGGCTGTCACTGGGATAGTGACATCTCCCAGGGGCATTTCTGTGGCACTGGGATGGTGACATCTCCTGAAGACACTTCTGTGATGCTGGGATAGTGACATCTTGCAGGGACATTTCTGTGGCACTGGGATGGCGACATCTCCTGAAGACACTTCCGTGGGACTGAGATGGTGACATCTCCTGGGATGTTTCTGTGGCACTGGGATAGTGACACCTCCCAGAGGCATTGCTGTGGCACTGGGATGATGTTATCCCCCGGATGCATTTCCAGAGGGTGTCTCCAGTGCCATCACCAGGGACACTGCTCAGGACATTTAGCAAGACACCGGAATTCCCCCCTTCCCTGTGGAGTTGGGAGTTCATGCCAAGGCTTTGAGGAGCAGGATGGGATGCCCAGCCCTGCCCTTTGTCCCAGCACCAGGACTTTGTGCAGGAGGAGCTGCTTGCCAGCTTGAGGCATCCCTGGCTCTCCCAGGGCTCCGGGACAAAGCTCCCTTTCACTTAGGAGCATCCGGAAAACATAATGGGGCAGCAATTACCGCTGCAAGCTCGGGCCTGGCGGATGGGTGGCGAGGAGCCAGTGATTGTTAATCAGGCATTTTGCTGCTGGGATTTCGCTGCTGTGCAGGAATTTGTTCACACCAGGGGGGCTTCGTGTCTGGCTGAGCCCCCAGGAGGCTGCTGGGAGCCGTGGCCCAGGAATGCGTGGGGCAGCAACAAGCCAGAATCCCACCAAAACCTCCCGCTGAACTGATCCCATGTGGATTTTGGGTCAGGATGAGCTTCTCCCTGGACAGGGAGGGAGGTATCAACGGGCTGCTCTCCTCTTTGGAGGGATGGGATTATGCATTCCTGCCCTTACCAAATGGTCCCTTAGGCTGCTGGTCCCTCATTCCCAGGTCCTTTTGCTCCATCCAAAATAACATAGTTTGGGTTGGAAAGGACCTTAGAACTCATCATGTTCCACCTCCTTCTGTGGGCAGGGGCAGCTTCCACTATCCCAGGTAGCTCCAAGCTCCTTCCAACTTGGATTTGGGCACTTCCAGGGATGGGGCAGCTTCTCTGGGCAACCTTTTCCAGGACCTCCCCACCCTCATGGACATGCACAGGCCATGAAGGGGAAGCAGGGCACTGAGACCAGCTGGAAAAAGGTCTGATTGTGCTCCAAAGTGATGCCCAGGCCGTGCCATCCCAGCTTGTCCGGCAGTTTACATGGGAGCTACTCCATGTGATAATCAGGGAGGGCAGTTCAGAGGCCCTGAGGGAGATTCCTGCTCCTGGGATGGTTTGAGAGGGGTTGCCAGGACCCCTCAGTCAGGGCAGGATGGGATCTGACCTCCCCCCAGCACCCTCCTTCAGCAGATCCTTGTCTTTTCTTGGCCAACATTTTTCGCTCGGTTGCAAAATAGAAGGAGACCTGGAGCTTCGATTTCCACTGCCACCTCCTGCTTTTGTGGGATAAAAGCAGAGCTCCTGCCCTCCCCTTGCCCACCAGAGCCCTCCAGTTAGTCCCGTGTCCACAAATGTGAGGGTGAACATGCTAAAAGCCACGGGAGGGGAAAGCAGGAGATAGGGCCGGGGTGGGAAAGCACTGCGGGGTGGAAGAGCAGGAGCAGGAGCAGGAGGGTCCCTTCTGCCAGCACCGCAGCCTGCTCAGGAAATGGGCTTTTCGTTAGGCTGTTCCACACAGCTCTAATTAAATTACGGGATTAGAGCCATCTCATTCCTCGCTCATCCGCTGCCAAGCGCTCGTTCCAAGGGAGTGCCCTCCCTGAAAGGGAAAACTGCCCGTGGAGCGCTCGTGGGGGAGCCACGGAGTCACTCCCTGATCGCTCTGCATTGCAGATGGGCCCTTCTGGAGCGTGCCATTCCTGCTGGCCTCCTCTGCCTGCCTCTGATCCCCAGCCACGGGCCTGGCAGGAAGATTCCAGGGTGGATAATCCCCCCTGCCTGCTGCTCTGGGCAAGCCCTGCAAAGGGGCAGTCGGTGAAATTCGCAGGATTTTCTAAGAGCACCTCTAAGAATCATCACTAAGGTTGGGAAAGCCCCCTAAGCTCGAGTCCAACCACTAAACCAGGTCCCCAGGACACCCTGTAAGTATCACAGAGTCTGCAGCCGATAGAAAAGAGAGAAGAAAGTGCATGGGAATCCCTGGATAGGGGAGCAGGGAACAAGGCTTTGCCCTCTAGGAATCACAACCAGCCTTAAAACAAAAATAGATCCCAGCAGCCAGCAGAAGAAACTGCAAGGTGCAAAATGGAGTTTCCCTTCAATTTGCTTTTTGCTGGCAGATGATATCAATTTCCCATCTCATGGCTGTGCCCTGGGCTGTGCCCACGGATTTAGGAGAGATTTGTGTGCTTTCTCAGTTTGCATTTTGGCACTGGCTTTCCTTCTGTTGCTTCACAGAGAAGTTTCCAGGAAGAGCTGGAGCTGAGGGAAAGGTTCCTGTCCTTCCACCGTGCTCCTGTGAGTTTTCACCGTGCTTTGGGGAGCTGGGTACCCTGGTTTGGTGAAAAAAGGTACCTTTGATGTGACCCATGTGTAGGAGAGCTGGAGAGGGACTTTGGATAATGGTCTGGAGTGACAGGACAAGGGGAATGGCTTCCCACTGACAGAGAAGGATGAAGGTTGGATGGGATATTGGGAAGAAATTCTTGGCTGTGAGGGTGGGGAGACCCTGGCACAGGGTGCCCAGAGAAGCTGTGGCTGCCCCTGGAGCCCTGGCAGTGTCCAAGGCCAGGTTGGATGGGGCTTGGAGCAGCCTGGGATAGTGGAAGGTGTCCCTGCCCATGGCAGGGGGTGGAATGGGATGGGCTTTGAGGTCCCTTTCAACCCACACCATTCCATGATTCCGTGAACACAGCTCTTTGAAACACCCCTGCTCTGTTATCTGCAAATTCCCACTCCCCAGTCACTGGAGCAGATGAAACTCGGATTTCCCTCGCTTGCTGCTCAGTGTGAAAGCCCATAAAGGTTTTCCTGGTGGCGCTGCTGCCACGGGATCCGTGGCATGGATTTAACCTTGGCTGTCTCCCCCATTCCATCACTTTGCTGCATAATCACTCTTGGAGAAGCTATTTTTCCCCCTATTTTCTGCTTTCCTGGCTGCAGGCAGAGGATGTCTTTTTTTAATTCACTCCTGGACAAGCCCTCAACGTCTCCTGCTTGTGCAGGAATTAAAGAGAACCTGAGAAAATCCTCCCTGAGAAGCAGCACCTTCCTACAAATCCAGTTTCTCCCTGGAGATGGTTCAAGTGCAGCTGGGCACAGCAACTGGATCCAGCTGGCCCTACCTTTGAACAAGGGTTTGGAGCAGGGATCCTTTTGGATGGAATTACTCTGGTGTGGTGATCCCAGGCTCCTGTAGAGCCACGGTGCTCCCATTTTTCCCTCCTGCCCTGCTCTGCTGCTCCTCAGCAGTGCCCCACAGTGTGGGAAAGGGCATCCCTAACCCTGCCCAGATCCCCCCACGGAGAGGGGAGCCTGAAAGCTTCGGAGCCAGGACCAAATATTTACCTTCCACAGGGCTTGCCTTAGGGAATTCAGGAAGGGGGAATGGTGAGGGGGACTGTTTGCTTTTCAAACCGGACCAGCAAGTGCCTACGGAATGACCTGGATGCCAGAGGAGATTCAGCCATAAATCTTATTAACAGCACTCTGCAGTAACTGCAGGTGTGAGGGAAGGGAAATAAAAGGAGACAAACGAGGAGGGGGACGGGTCTGGAATGATGAAGAAAGAAAGGAGGCGAACCCTGGTCTGCAGCCGGAGGTTTCTGTGGGAAGGGCTTCAGCTCTGTGAGGAAATCAGCTGGAACAGGTCTGGCAGGATGGCTCTCCAAGTGAGAGCTCTTCTTGCAGAACACCAATGATTGGCATCCAAAATAAAGCAGCTCAGGAGCAGCTATTTCGGGAGCTCTCCCTGTGCTGGGGCAGGAGAGGGGAGGTGGAGGGAGTGGAATACAAAATGACACCTGCCTTGGAGAGGAGAAGTGATCCAGAAGGTTGGAGGGCACGTTTCCATGCCTGCTTGCCTTTGTGTCAGAGTGCTTTGTTTTCCATGGAATCCCACAATGGTTTGGGTTGGAATGGACCTTAAAGTCCATCGTGTTCCACCCCCTTCCACTATCCCAGGGTGCTCCAAGCCCCAGTGTCCAACCTGGCCTTGGACATTTCCAGGGATCCAGGGGCAGCCACAGCTTCTCTGGGCACCCCGTGCCAGTGCTCACCACCCTTTTCATTTCTTGCTCTTCTTGCTTTTTTCAGCCTGTCTCTGATGCAGGACCAGTGTGCTGTCCCCATACCCCAAACCAGCCACTCTGACACTGGGAATTACTTTGGGAAGGGCTGGGAGCTCAGAGAAAGGGCCAACACCTCTGTTTGCAGAGCGAGGATGGATTCCAAGCTGCCTGTGCCCACTCCAGGCTCTCCCAGCCACGTGCCAAGGCTTTAAAATCTACCTACTCATCACCAGGAGCGATTAATGGCAAATGGAGCGGGCACAAAAGGCCAGCAGGAATTGCAGCCTCGCAGGAGGATGCTCCCAGCACTTCCCTTCCTCTGGAGGACCGCCACTGGGTTTATCAGGCGCCTGGGCCACCCTGCGAGATGCCAGCACGCCCAGTTTTCCAAGCAGCTCCAGCTCTCCTTGTTAACCCTGGCAGAGATTGTGGCGAGGAGGAGCCACTGGACCATTTCTCTCCTCGGAGATGGGCACGGTGCCAGGTGCTGGAGCTGCCAGGAGCAGCAGGTCCTGGCAGGGAACGGGATGGAGCCGCTGGCTGGGCACGGAGCATCACCCCCGGCTGCCGTCTGTGCTCTCCCCTCCGCGGGCTGCCGAGGTGAGAAATGTGCCTCGGGCAGGCTGATTCCCCGAGGAGGAGCGTGGGAGAAGCCTTGCAGACAGCGAGGCTGTGCCCCCGGGCGCGTTTCCAGCTCTGCAAAATCCGCTTCCCAGCGATGCCGGTCCCCAGGCTCCATCCTTGCTGTTGCGGGGACCGCGTGCGCTCGTGGCACCGATGCCATGGTGCTTTTTTTGCT
>VZTH01005062.1:0-32156 GCA_013397815.1 Aleadryas rufinucha
CCCCCAAAACCCCCCCCAGAGCCCCCTCCCGCACCCCACAGGGAGCCCCGACCGAGCACGGGGTACTTACGGCGATGCCGTGTCCGAAGCCGGAGCCCGGCTGCGGGCTGGCGGCGCTTATGTAGTTACCCACGCCGGAGTCCTGGCTGGCCGTGCCGTAGAGATCCGCGACGGGCCCGGGGCTGTTGGCCCCGGGGAAGCCTCCGGGCCGCGCTGGGTTGGAGCCTGCCGGGGAAGCGGGTGCGCCAAAATTCGGTTGAGCACTGTAGCTATTCAAGACTGGTGTGCAGAGAATAAAGCTGGGTATGAGGCCAGACGCCGGGCATGCACCGGTATTACAAAGCCAAACACCAGAATAAACAGCCTAGGCCCAATTCTAACACTTAACCAAGGCCATGCGAGAGGAGAGCAAGTACTGGAGAAGAGTCAGCCCGGACTACTACGAAGCTTAGAGCTCCAAAAATATATATATGGATATATATAAAAAAAAATAAAAAAAAGAACAATCATTCAACACACTACTGCAACCAGAGACTGGAGGTGCTCATTTTCACCAAATTATCACAAAATATAATAGGTATTTTTCAACATCTGACTTGATGCTCATGCAGTAGTAACNTAAAGCTGGGTATGAGGCCAGACGCCGGGCATGCACCGGTATTACAAAGCCAAACACCAGAATAAACAGCCTAGGCCCAATTCTAACACTTAACCAAGGCCATGCGAGAGGAGAGCAAGTACTGGAGAAGAGTCAGCCCGGACTACTACGAAGCTTAGAGCTCCAAAAATATATATATGGATATATATAAAAAAAAATAAAAAAAAGAACAATCATTCAACACACTACTGCAACCAGAGACTGGAGGTGCTCATTTTCACCAAATTATCACAAAATATAATAGGTATTTTTCAACATCTGACTTGATGCTCATGCAGTAGTAACAAGTTCTCTAGGTCTGGGCACGCCGAGACAGCATTCACATCCCATGCAAACTACAAAGGAACTAGTTTGAGACTACACATTGTGGTAATATTGATATTAAAATGTTGACAGCAAATAACTTGAATCACGTCTAGGAAAATCGTTTTTTGGATCCATTCGATACTTTTGGAAAAAACCTGCCCTTTTAGATCAGTAAGCTGTAGAAATATTTCAATAGTTGATTTTTTTTTTCTTTAAATGATATGGAATGGAACAGTTTGGATTTTTCTCTTTTAAATATGACCAAGGAGAGTGTTGTTTTACTTAAGTTTTTTTCCCTTTTGATTTGGAGAGCGAAGACCTACCTTCGTCTCCAAAACCATGCTTGGGACATCAACCAAAATTAAACAAATAAATAAAGATCAAAAGCAAAAAAGAATTCCAGAGGGTGGATGACAACTCACCTCCTAATGTGGAAGTAAAAGAAAATTTAATTTTTTTTCCTCCCTTAATTTTGTTTTTTTTTGAGAAAGAAAAACAATGTAAATAAGAATGATACTGAAGAAGAAATTTAGATATTAAAGCATGTTAGATGATCAGGCTTCTGGCATTTCTCACGGCTGCTCTTGGATGTAGAATTTATGAGGAAGAAGTTTCGATGCGAAAGAAAAGTCAGCGGACTGGGAGGAGCTGGATGGAGATGGCTGCGGGAAGCTGGAGCTACACCTGGGCGGTACCTGCGAGGTCCCCGGGGAGCAGAGGGACCTGGTCTGCCCACCCCCACCGGTGCCTCACCGCGTCCCCACCGCGGGCAGCGCCGGCACGCGGCGGCCAGCGGGGCTGGACGTGGGCCCAACACCGCAGCCTGACCCAGACCCCACCCGGGCACCCGACCCCATCACCTCCATCTCCAGCCTTCCAGCCTGCCCCAAGACTACTCGAGCCTTTTCCTCTGGCTGCAACTTCCCACGATCTTCATTAAACACCAGAATGGGTTATGAGGTCTGGTGGCCTGGAGTGACCCTCGCCCGCGGGTCAGAGCTGCGTGGACTGACCACGGGGTTCTCCTGGGGCTGGAGACCAGCTTGGAGCCAGCCCCGTGCCCTCACCAAGGTGCTGTGCTGGGCCCAGCCTGGACCTGTCCTGCCCTGGCCCCTTCCCCTGCATCGCTCACCCAAGGGGTCCCCAGTTCTCAGATGAATGAATGCACTGGTCAAGCCGAGTGCACCCGGCAGCTGGTGGCTCTGTGGTGACAGGGAAGTCAGCTTTAGACAATAAATGATTCACCACAGCTCTGAACTGGTAGCAGGGGAGGGTAAGTAGGACATCTAAGCTAGCAAGTTAAAAGAAATAAGGCATGAGAGAGTAAACAGATTTTGGACTTCGCTGGCAAACAAAGAGCCTTTTTTTATTATTAAAGATTAAATGTCAAGATAACATTTGGCCTTCTCACTCGTGAAGAAAAATATCCAGCTGAGATGTTCCAAAGCCCTTTATTACTAGAAGCCAGCACTTTTCCCCCCTTTCTTCCCTTTGGTTCAATAAAATGGATGTGAATTTTCCTGCCAAGTCACACAGAAAACCCAGTTGGCTGCTCCGAGCGACAGCGGGACACGGCACGGCCAGGGGCATCCTGTCAGTAAAACACTCCTGCAAACCCCACAGCAGCCCAGAAACCTCCACAACAACAACCTGAGGAGCCAGAGAGACTCTCTGTCCCCCCACATCCCACATCTCACCCCGGCCACTCTCATTTGCATCTCTTAAGACTGGAAGTAAGGCTTTCACACCTGCAGAAGAGCTGGCAGTGGGTTATTCAGGTAGGTAATGAAAAGGTAATTTTTCACCTATTGACCACGGGTTCAATACTCCACACTGCTCACAGGAGGGAAAACGGGCATGCCAAAGGCTGCTCCACCGCCTGGGAAATGCTGTGTGGAGGCTGGGATGCCCTGGCACCTCTGCACGTGGTGCCTGAAGACCTCCACAGAAAAAGCTGGAAGCTTTTCCAGAGCCAAAACTTCGCTCCAGACCCAATAAATGAAACAGAAACTCCCATAATTAGCAGGAGGCTCAGCAGCCTCAGAAAGCCGTATTTCAATGATTTGCTCATGGTTAGCTGCTAAGTATTTGTCTTCTTCCAGGAGCTCAGGCGAGCTTAGCCTTTACCATCACCCCAGCAAAGGGACCCTGAACAACTTCCCCAACATGCAAATCCTGATGTGTTCCAGCAAGACCTACCTGGAAACAAGTTTGTTTTACACAAACCTGGAATACCCTGAGACTAAAAGAAGGAGGAAAAATGCCTGCAAATCCTCCAGACTACAGATACTGCATCAGTAAGACAAGTTAATGTTTTTTGGAAACCTGTGTCGTTATGACAGAATTCCTGATGTTGGAGGTGGCAGAAGTTGTTCAAGGCTGCTGTGACCTGCAGGATTGCAGAGCACTGACATTAATTCCAGAGTGCTGGAAGGAATTGGAGACTTTCCCCCAGCCACTAACATCCCATGGCAGAAACAGGAATTGGGGCAGATGTTTGGAAGCTCATTGCTGAAAAACTGTCAGGGGATTGCGCTGTCCATGGAGGGGAGGGAACCACTGACTGTGTCCTGATGCCAGGACCAGGAGCAAAGCCTGACCTGCTGCCTGCTCCCAGCAGAGGCATCGGCTGAGCTGACCACGAATCCCCTGACTCTGGATCCATCAGACTGATTCAGCATTGCCTGGGGGCTGGCAGGGCCATCTCCTCCCCTTCCAAGAACTGCCAGCACTCAGGAAGTCCTGGCAGCAAAGGACCCATTTCAGGTCCCGTTGTACAGGAAGCCATCCTGCACCGGGCGACTTCACAGCTCTGAGACTGTGCCTCCAGCTCAAAGGCTTCTTCTATGCAAAATTTACAATCCCAAGTGTCCCCAGGAAGCCCTGTGACAGATCAAGGTCAGGAGAGATGTGGAAAAGATTAGACGTGCCTGTAAGTCACAGCCAACCACCTTTTATCCTCAGCCCCAGCGATCCTCCATCCTCTGGGCTACAGAAGCTCCTTCCTGCACCGATGGAGATCAAGGGCCAGCAGCCAGGAGGCTCTGGCAGTGATGGAACAGGGCAGGTTAATGTCTTGCTTGCTTCACTTTGAATTTGCTGTGGTTTTTCTTAGAGACAAGACTCTGAGCCTGTGAATTTTGATCAGCAGGTGAATGTTTGCCTGCAGTCCAGAGGGACGGGCTTTGAGGAGCCTCAGGCTTACTCTGCCCAGTGTCACAGTGGCTTGGGGAGCACTGAAAATCAGTGAGGGAAAGCGAGATGGGACACAGGATGCTATAAAAAATGTGGGTTCATAAAGCAGCCCCAGAACAGGCTTTTTTTAATGCCAGTATTGGCACTGCTGGAGTTGGGAGCTGCTGTGCAGGGCTGGCACAGCAAGAGCTGGACCTCTTTAGGCAGCGAGGCTGCTTTATTACCAACCCATCCTTCAGCAGAGCGCCTTTATCCCCATTTAACATGCGTGTGAGATGCTTCTCCACGTTCAGCCAAGTGATTTATGTCAAGGAGCCAAGAGCTGGAACCCAAACCAGCCTGGCAGCCCAGGCTGAGGCAGGGGCAGGAGGCTCCAGGCTGAACCAGGGATGCGCATCCAGAGCCTTCTCCTGCAGGCTGCCGTGCTCACACAGACCCTGCTCCCACGTTAATCCGTGTTCAGCAAGAAAGGTCATTGCTGAAAGATAAACTCTCCCTCGATGAACTCTTGAGAAATTTCTAAGTCAGGATTGCTGCTGACATTTGCCTTACGAGCAGCGTTACGCTAACGAGGACCCCAACGCCGCCGGGCCGCGGAGCGCGGCTGGGCAAAGCACGGCAAGCTGGGTGCTGGAATCCCACCCAGATAAACTCAGTTCAGCCATGAATGATGAAGGGAAAGAGGGAGGGAAAAGGAGAAGAAACGTGAGGATTTTGACATGACTGTCCTACAAGAGGAACTCACGCGGTACTGGGGTGACAGTCAGGCCCCTGGGGACTAGTAAATGAGACCTGGTGACAAAAAAACCCACTTAGGCACCACTAAAATATACTGTATTTCAAAGGAAACAAACCAGGGGCAATCTGGACAGAGGACTAAGACAGACACTGCATGGGAATCATTGTCCCCTGCACACAGCCCACATGGAGCCTTGGTGACACCTTTCCCTCTCCTACAGCACCAAAACCCAAAGACTTAAACACCACTGCAGGGGATTCGTAACAAACAGGAATATTTCAAAATAAAAAAAAAATCCAGATGAGGAATGGTGCAGAATGTGTGTCTGCCTTCCCTGCCATAGTGCACAGATGAGGAAATCCTCATGAGGGAAAGGAACCACCAGGATTCACTGGATTTCCTCTTTAAGCAGAGGCAGGATATTCCTTGTCCCTGGGCAGCCATGCGTGGGGGTGAGCAGCTCTGCAGGGACGGGGGAGCTTGGCAGTGGGGGGTTAAAGGAAGATTCACTGATTTTACAAGTCTTTTCCAACATAAGTGATTCTATGATTCCCATCAGAAATTAATTTTTCATCTCCTGTCAAGCATATCCTACAACCAAAGCTGGTCATCTCCAGCCCTCTTCTCCTTCAAGAGCCTCCTTGTTCCTGCCTTGTCCCACTGCCCCCAGGGTGGATTCCTGTACAAACAGGGTTCTTCACAACTTGTTGATCCAGCGCTCTAATTTCTGGATGACTCTCTCATCTGCCATAAACAGCCACGCACAATTTGGCAGGCATTTCTACCATCAATGTTTATGATAATAACTAAACGTGCTTGAAAGCAGCAGGAAATTTTCAATATAACTATCATTAAGACAAAATGCTTTAAATCAAAGCCATTACCCACCACCAAGACTCAAAGCTCACAAGATTAGTCTGTTTTTCTATCTTTATGAAAAATTCATAGAACATGCTGCAAACATCATCTTCCAGCTCGAAGGAGTAAATGATATAATAACATCGGATGCTGCCGACAGGGATGGGAGCAGGCAGGGCACGGGGGGCACTGGGCAGGGCACTGAGCAGCCCAGCTGGGACAGGGGACTGCCCCACAGCCTGGTGGCATTTAATTTCAAAGCCAGGTTGGAGCAACTTGGTCTAGTGGAAGGTGTCCCTGCCCACGACAAGGGGTTGGACCAGATGGTCTTTAAGGTGCCTTCCAACCCAACCCGTTCTAGGATTCTGTGAATCTATGAATTTGAGTCACCTGGGTCCATTTACTGCTGGATTTTAAGAGAGGACTGTCACAGAAGGAGTATCACCTGTTCCCAAGCACTCCAGCCTGCTGTGCCGCCTCTGCAACCACCCAAGCACAGTCGCCACAGAGGACACAGAGCAAAACCACAGTGAGTGGTGTGGGGACAATCCCACCTTCCTCGGGGACCCTGAGTGTCCCAGAGCGCAGCACTAATGGCCACGCTGTCGCATGCATGACTAACAGAGCAGCACTCACAGCGTGACGCTGATCCTTTAAATAACCAGCACAACTTCAGCACCGCATGCAAATCTTACATCATTAGTGCTCAGAGCCTTATAAATATAATTAGCAGCACTGCACCCATGTTACAGATCGCTTGGCCAAAGCTAATTCTTTGTGCAGTCAGGGCTGAAGTTAATGGGAGTTTGTACCTTGCTTTTCAGAGCTGCTAACAACCAGAATGTCATTTACCCGGGACTGGATGTACAAATTAATGCCAGTCTCAAATAAGACATCGGTGCTCCTGGTTCTCAGTGGCCTATTCAGGCTGCGGGAGTGCACTGGCACAGCACCGAGAAATAAAAGCTCAAATTCAGGCTCTTTTTTTCTATACCAAGCACCTCACAGAGCTCCAAACCCCTTCATTTGTGGTCAGGCTGAGCCACTGGAAGCATCACTTCCTTGTGTCTGAGCTTTTACAGAGCGTGCTTTCTGTCGGAGGCAGCGTGTGGCACACCTCGAACTCGGATCAATGCTCCAGCTCACAAACGTCTCAGAAATAATGAGCTGGAAACACACAGATATTCTGGAGAATAACAAGGTACAAACAGCTCCCAACTCGCTGAAAGACAAAGTGGGAGAGAAACCAGAAAAACAAATAATGCCGGCGTCACGATGAGAGGTGCCATGTTGTACATCTCTCACGGGGACCTGCATCCCTCTGCTCCTGCTCTTCCCAAGCAGACTTGAAAAGCAAACTCTCTCTCTAAGAGCCCTGTGGCAGACACGGCTCCTCTGCAAGTGTGAAGAGCTACAGATGACAGCTGGCTCAGTCCTCACTCTGGAAAATCAAACGCGAGCGCTGTGCCTCCCCTGTCACCCCGACACGCTCCATAATGGGGAGCAGCCAGGTTGCCCCAGGTTATCCCTCCCCTGCAGCTACACTGGCCCTGCAGGGAAACGGGAAAATAAAACAACTGTCGGGCTCATCAGCAAAATAAGTGGTGATGAGGATGAGACACACCGAGATCTGCCCTAACAAGGTACTATTTGTACGTTATTTTCTAGCTGCAGTCACACTTTCAAAGGTTGTTCTGCCTCTGCAGCCCCTTCGGAAACGGCTTCACACATCAAAATATCGCAGGGTAATGACAGCAAGCAGTGGGTGGTGAGCTGGCTCCGCTCGGCAATTACTGCTGGAAGTGAGTGGGAACCAGGAGGGAGGGCTGAGTGCTGCCCACCCTCCTCGAGATGGGCACAATGGGGTGATAATGGCACCTGGGATCTTGCGGCGACTGCTCCTGCTGCAGCCTCAGTGTCCTCCCGCCACGCTGCTCCTCCAGCCGCAGCACGACACAAACCAGCTGCTGAACCACCTGAGATGAGCCAGGAGCAAGAGCTCGGCACCTTCCCCAAGCTTAGGCCGGATAAAAATTCACCTGGTGCAGGTGTTTTACAAACCCACTGCTACATGCGAGCCCTCGCTGCTGCTAAGCACTGCACTTAACACATCCAAGGCACCCGCCACATCTGGAAGCTGCTGATGTGCACCAATTTGCAGAAGAAAAGGCACAAAATTCAGCGCATTCAAGCCCAGCTGCTCTAATTCCTGCAGTTATGCAGCAGGACAAATAACTGCACTTTGCAGCTCAGCTGTAATTTTTTGCCAACGATCAATATTTATTGCCTAATCCCATTTTCCATACCGTGTGTCAGTGGTGTCACTCGCGCCGGGCCGAGTGCGACACGGAGGCCACACAAAGCTTCGCTTGTAGGAGCTGCAGTCAGGGAGCCAGCTCTTGTCACAGCCTTACAAAAGGATTTCCTCTCGAGCGGCTCATCTTTAATCATTATAAAAGCACAGAAGTTTAATCCATTTTTGATGTAAGCGCTAATAGCTTTGTGTCCTTGAAGTTCAAAGTGGTCTTCGTGCATGTCGCTAATTAGCCGAGCAAGCAGCCATTCAGCTTCCTCTCATGTTTCTAATTAGATCCTTAACAACAAACAAATGTCGACCTTACAAAGGCTCTGCTACGATTCCCTCCATTAGTTAAACAGTTTGGGAGGGATGCGGTTCCGTGCATCCACAGCCCCCCCGGCAGAGGATTCAGGGTTCTGGGCTGGGGTGTTTGCCCACAGGAGAGGTTCTGCCTTCCTGACGGTGTTTTCCAGGGGTGCCGAGCACCCCAGGGGTGATGCAGGAGCAGGTGACCACTCCTCAGCTCCCCCATCCCAGCTCTGTGCTGCTCCCTGCCCAACTCACAAATAAACCAAAGGGGCAGATAAACGCAGTCCTGTTAAGCCATCTTCCGAACTGGTTTAGGAAATTGGTTAACCAATTTAACTGGTTTTACAGTTAATTTAAAATATGATGTGATTAATGTTTAAATACTTCAGAGAATCACAGAATGGTTTGGATGGGACCTTAAAGCCCATCCAGTCCCATTCCTTGCCATGGCAGGGACACTTTCCACTGTCCCAGGTTGCTCCAAGCCCCAATGTCCAGCCTGGCCTCGGACACTGCCAGGGATCCAGGGGCAGCCACAGCTTCTCTGGGCACCCTGTGCCAGGGCCTCCCCACCCTCACAGGGAAGAATTTCATCCCAATATCCAGGCTAAATCTACTCTCATCTTTTTACTTCACATCAAATGCTTGGGACTGTTCCTTACACTCTTTTTTGTCGATCCACGTTTGTAACATGCCGTGCTGGAGTCATTTCAGCAGCACCACGCTTGTCCTTGCCTGTGCTCAGGTTTTTGGGCAAGTTTCTTGCTCCAGCCCTGGCATTTATCCAAGGGGGATGAATGAAGAGCTGTCTGCATCAGGAACTGCTGCTGCCGGGTTCCTCTCGGAGCCCTCGCTGTGTCGCAGGCGCGACCCCAGCGCTGTTCCTGCTGTCTGTGCCTGCACATGAAGCTTTAACACTTATTACCACCCATCCAACTGGCAAATAAGAGCTAAAGCTCAGATGCTGGGATATCACAGACCCCTCTGTAACCATTTTTCCATTTAAAATGAAGGAAGAGCTGAGCCAGGTGATGCCGGCGCCTTCACCTCGCGCCGAGGAGCACGAAAGCTGCTGTTAATTTTACCATGGGCAACCACATCTGCATTAATTGTTTACCACAGCCCGGACAGGTCTTTTATTAATATTAATGAGTAAGAGGGAACAAAAGGCCCCTTTATTTTTAGCCTACTCTAATTGCGTAGTAATTACTCATCTACAAAACAAATGAGCCGAACTCCATTGCCATAGCAACAGCAACTCCGGCCTCCCACTGTACCACATTAACTGGCTATCACTCCTGTAATTTGAAATTGAAGCCTTTTGTACAATAACAGACAATACAGGAGGAAAATTAAACCAAAACCGGGTCTTTGTTTTGCTGCATAATTTAAGTCATAGTAGCAGGAGGATCCTGCCTGGGGGGCACCTTCCTGCTGCCAGTGGACCCCACAGGCTGGGGGGGATGCTCAGGAACACAGGGGGGTTATCCAGGTAACACAAGAGGCATCCAGCCTGCAAACCCCCAGTCCTGTGCAACCATCCCCTCCTGGGGGAGAGCTGGTGGCACCAGCCACACTTTTGGCAGCTGACAACCCAACCCCTCGTCAGGACACAGAGTTTTGGGCTCTTTTAAGCATCAGGAAATGCTCCCAAAGGCCCCAGCTGCGTGAGTTTATTATTTTTAAACATCTCAGGTTTATATACCTGCAGACCCATTTTGCATTCTCTGGCAACTCCTAACCCACCGCGCTTCTCGAGCTCACACGGAGCCAGATGCACACCAACATCTGCTGCGAGGAAAAACTACTCTGCTCCTCTGGCAGTTTTATATTTCAGAAAGGAGAGGAGGAGGAAAAACATCACTGTAATTATGTATTTACTTTTAAAGCGTTTGGGGAGAGAATCAGCATGAAAATACTGACAGTAGTGTGTCAGTCCACTGTGCGCTGCCTCACAGTCAGCACTTGTTCCACTAACAGGGACCAGCCTGCAACTGCTGCTGGAGAGGCAAGTTACCCTCAGCTCTGGCAGCATTTTACCTGTTCAGGGATTAAAATGCACGAGACACCATCCTGTGCTCGAAGATCTCATGCACTGGAGAGCACGTGCTGAGACCCCACTTCAAACTCTGCAACAACTCGTCTGCATCTTGTGGGGAGCAAAGTCTAATTACAACAGCCAACAGCTCTGTCCCCCGGCTTCCCCCGGCTGGGAGAAAGGGAATAAAACATGGATAATTGGCTGTGGTGGGGCTCTGGAGAGTACCAAAGTTGTTTCAACCCCCTGCCATGTGCAGGGACACCTTCCACTATCCCAGGCTGCTCCAAGCCCCTGGTCTCTTCCAGGGATGGGGCAGGCACAGCTTCTCCGGGCAACCTGTGCCTCAGCACCCTCACAGAGAAGAATTTATTCCTAAATTAAACAGCTCTGGATGAGCATTCCGAGGAGCACTTTCCCATGGAAAATAATTCTCCCAGTGGAAAAGACTATTAAAAGTTACCCGCTAAATTCGCTACAGATTAACTTCAACTGCACTTCAGAGCTGGTCACTAATTGCACTGGAGATGATTTATCAAGTGCACAAGATTTTCTATTACAAAACTATTGATTAAAGCTGATGTATTTTAACCTCAATAGACTTCAGCCCAGCGCCCTGTCAAACACCAGCATCTGCGGCCAAGGTCGAGCAGCAGCAGCACCAAATTGTTTCATATCTGCTGAATTTTCTCCCTGGCACTGCAGGAAGAAGCTCAGTCCCTCATGGATCAGGAAAGATCCAAAAGTGGCATCCTAGAGTAAAACAAGACACAGGGTTTCTCCTGCCTGGAGCCTGCGCTCTGCAAGGACCTGTGGGATTCCCACCCTGGAGCAGCACAGCACCTCTGAGCCAAACAGAGAAGACACCCCTTTCATTATTAGTCTTTTTTTAATTTGGGGTAGTAGACAGACAAGTAACTGTAGGGCTCCCAATACTGCCAGTAACAAGGCCAAAACCACCCATGGGAATGCAGAGTGGCTCCTCCAGAGTGCATTCACCACCCAGGGCTGCTCTGTGCTGGGCCTGGCTGATGGAATTCCTGTTTGAACCAGGATGACTTTCCTTGCTCCCACCCCTCCCCGAAGCCCCCGTGGTGTGGGGTCCCTGCCTGGCCACCGGCCGTGCTCCCCAGCACACGTGGCCTCCGCCAGGGAGATAAGCAAAGGATAAAATCCGATGCAGCCATTAATTTCCCAATGCATCACCCGCCAGGCTCTGTCACATAATTACTGGCGGTTCCAGTGGAGTGAGAAATTCCAGCCCTTGCTGCTCCCAAGTGGTCCACTTGTTAGGTTCTGGCTTTTGAGATTACATAGCCTGGATTAGACTTTATGTACTTTTATAGAGGAGAATAAAAAAGGGAGAGCAATTCCGCCAAAGCCACCGTGCCACAGGGGAGTCCTCCCAGCAGGCCGCAGAAATCCCAAATTGGTTCATGGCTGGATCTTTGAAACGCTCCCCCTGACATCTCCATGAGCCCGTGGCGGCTCCTCTCCTCCCCACACACAGACCAACCACTGTCCCCCTTTTTCTGGCTGTAATTTGCTAAACTACGAGTAGATTAGGTTTTGGAGCACCTTCCTTGAGTGTCAGACACGGCTTCCTCGACCCCACGCAATTTGTCGCTCTGCTGACTTTCAGACACTCTCCTCACTCCATCATGTGCCGGGTGCATTGAACAGCGGGTCCCCCCGTTTCCCTGCAGGACTGAGACCCGAAGGGGACCTTATCCCTGCCTGGACACGAGTGCTCAGCTCCCTGGCAGCACCAGGGGCAGCTCAGCTCGCCTTGCACCGTGTCAGCCCCAGAGCTTGCTTGCCTGATTTACTCCATGTTCTATTAGAGGTAAGGAGCAGATACAAATCCTTAATTACACTGGAAAGCCCATTCTGGATATTTTATTTCCTTTGAAAGCCCTTGCTGCCTTAAGTGCATTAATGAGTGCGTGGTTCTGCCCAGCAGAGCAGGGAGATGCTCCCACCCAGCACAGCTGGTTTTGGGGATGGCTGGGGCACGGGGAGGAGGGGAGGGGTGACCACACCATACAGGAGCTTTTCTGCTCCTATCGGGATGTTTTCTGACAAGCAGCAAACTAAACAAATAAACCAAAGCCTAATTCAGGATCTCAATTACCATCTGTTGGATTTACTGACTGCAGCGCCGTCTCTGCATTTTCCAAGTTTAGCACAGAAACCCAGGAGGAGAAGCAAAGCCACTGCTGGCTCGTGGCAGAGAGGATGAACTTGCCTCGAACTCCTCATGCTGATATTTATGAAATGTTAAATCTTCATTTAAAAATGTTCCCTTAAGCTGGGTGACATGGCAATGAGTACGACCCATCACTAGCTCAGAGTCTCTGTTGCATAATAAGATTTAAGGTTTATGACCTACAAACAATTGCTTGGTGGCTCAGGACAGGCTGCGGGGAGCCGCCTCACACACACGGAATTATTTGGATTCCCAAATGGAGTGATTTGCGTGTGGCACATCTGGTCTACGACCGCCAACGAATGAGTCTATGGGCTAATATGGACGAGTAACAGGCTGATGGAGAAACCATGATTGTAAAATGATTTGAAAAATATCTTAAGCTCTTTTGGATACAAAATAAAAATAAGAGAATACAGTTATAGTCAGTGTTTCAATTCCTAGGGGGGTTAATTTGAAAAAAAAAATAACGCCAGTTTTACTATCAGCATAACAGCGTGTGCGGGGTCTTGTACGGAGGGTGTAGGTTGCCTACAGCCGGCTTCAATTTGAACTTCCAGATAATGGGATTTAACGAATAGGGCTCTATGGATCCAAGCCATCAGCAGCTCTCTGCTGTGTTATCCCTACGCTTTCAATCAGACCAAGGCTCTGCTTTTATCTGCCACGCTCGTTCGCGTTGATGGTGCCTGTAATATCAACTCGACAATGCATGTTCTACAACTACATCTACTGCTACCAGTACGACTACTACAGTGCATGCATTTAGTTCAGTCCCACAGATACATACACTCTAAGAACAGGCAAGGGGAGATGTGAAATGTTTTACGGGACGACAGGTGTTTTGTTTTTTAAGTAAGGGAAATTAATAAAAAACATCAAAAGAAAGAAAGTGTACAAAAAAATAGAGACATTTCTCAAGAGTTGATATGAGTCGTTTCTTGAACCGTTTCGTCCGAACAAGCAAAAAACATGCAACCAGCTGCTACTAACAAGAAGCTGGACACTGAGAGAGGATTAATAGGTGTGGACAAACCTTCCCGCTGAGAGCGCTCAGAAGAGTGTTTGAGAGGAGGTGTGCACGTCCGAGTGTAAGAGAGGCCGGAAAGTTTGCCTCAGAGACACCCTCTCTCACAGCAGCCCCAACCAAGCAAGAGAGAAAACAACAAAACATAACTGCTCACACTCACCATCAAGGTCAGTAGCTCACGTTACGAGATTTGTTATAGCTGGCAAGTATAAAGTCCAGTAAGGGGTTGTTGGGGCACAGGGCTCAAAGGCAGCACTGGCAAGCCGGGACTGGGGCCCAAAATCCATATGTGCCAGGGGCTGGGGTGGAGAGCAGCCCCTGGCGCCGTGGCACTGCGCTGTCCCACTGCGCCGAGTGCCGCCGGCCGGCTCGGCGGGCAAAGCCTGCCCGAGGGAGCTGGGACAGGGCTGGATTAGCGTGGCCTTATGGGTTTTGTCTCCAGTCCTCAGGGAGGGATAGCTGGTAGCGACAGGTTGGGAACTGGAAAAATCTCAGGCTTGTCAATGAACCAAAGAGGAAGGAACGAAAACCCTCTCCTGCCAAATTTTCCTCGTCTCGCTCTCCTGCCAGATGAACCCCTCCCATGTCAAATGCAAGAGGAAAATGTGCCCCCCCCATGACTGTATTTTAAAAAAAGCATTTACACGACAAAAATGTTGTACACGTAAAATATGTCAGGTGGATTCAAAAGAAACGTGACACTGATAGTGAAGTTGTCTAGGAGGAGTTTGCAGCATTCAGACTTTTAACTTTGCTCGTTTTCTGTGGCTCAGGTCCCAATTCATTAAAAAAATACAAGAATGGGTGAGGTTATCAAAACCAGTGGAGGGATTCGGCAGCACAGTCCCACCCAGAGCGAATGGATGTGGCCAGACCTCTGTCTGCTGGAAGGACCTCAGCTATCACCTCATCACTGGGATGTCGACTGGGGACGTGATTTATGACGAGCAGCACCGCCGCGCTCACCCTGCTGGCACGCGAGCAGCGACGCGGGACGTGAATTTATGGTGGCACTGAGCACGAGGACAGGACACGTCCCTTTCTGCCACTTGTAGGACAGACCTGCTGTGACACAGAAGAACCTGTTTATCTAGCAAGGTCAGCTGGTGACACGCTGCCATAGAAAAAGAAGGGGCGAGGGCAGGGAGGAGGCCCCGAGCAGGTACCTGCCCTGGCAGGCTCCTTCTGCTGACACAGCAAACGTGCAGATGTCCCAAGAGGAGGAATGTCACCCCATGGACAAACCGAGGTGGTCAGTGCCCAGGGGCTTGGAGGGAGAGGGCTGCAGCTTCCTGGGGAGACCAAGACACGCACCTGAAGGTGGATGCTCTCTGCGGGTGCTCAGTCTCTGTGCTGGCACCGATGCCAGGAAGGTGGGGAAGAGCCGGCGGGACCAGAGAACAGAGAAGGTCAATTTTGGGTGAGCTGTGGGCACTGGAGTGCTGCTGAAGAGGCAGCAGTGATGGGGCCATTGATGACGTGGATTGTCATCAATGCTTTCCAGGAACCTCCTGCACAATGCTTGCTCTGTGCTGGGGCCGCTCCAGCAGCCCCGGGCAGAGCTCTCCCAGTGAGCTGGGGGTGGTGGGACGCGCCTGCCCGGGGGTTTCCCAGCTCTTTCCCATTTCCTGGCAGAAAGGGGCCAGTTGGGGCCGGCCGTGCTGTGCTCTGTGCTTTGGACCGGGCACGCGTGAAGGAGGGCTGTGCGAATTTGTGAAGGGAAAACAAAACCCCAACGGAAAAGGAAAGAAGGAAAAAAAACCCCAGCCATTTTTCTTGTAATGAATCGGGCCCGTACACTGCAGCGCAAGATCGATCGGACTCCACTGCTCCTGGATACAATTCACTACCATTGCTGATGGAGTGGCAAACCCAGGATGTCCCTTCCAAAACCGGCTTTGGATGGAGATGACTCTACGGAAACCCCCCCGTTCCCAGACCACGGCTTGGTGCGGATGTGAGCGGGGCCGGTGACGAACCCACCTTCCTCCTTGAGACCTCGGGGCTGGGGGCGGGACGGGGGCTCTTTGGATTCAGATTTGGGGTTTTGCCAGTTTTGTGCACGCAGGCAATTTTGAGGCTTGAAAAGACATTTCCAAACACCATACTGCTCTTTAAACTTGCCAGAAAGGGTGTTGTTAATTTAGGGTTAGATTTAGTTTCGTATTGCAAGTTCAAATCAAAAAAACAAAAAAACCGAAAAAACAAATCAGAAAACCCAACAAAAGAGAAACCAAAAAACACTCAAATTAAAGACAAATGATTTTCAGGCACAGAATTGATCAATGCTCAGTTCAGTTGTAATGGGCACCAAAAGCACTCCGATTAAAAAAAATAATAATAATAATCAGGGAAGCAACGTTAATCCAGCCAAACCCTCTGTGCCTTGCTAAGGGGCAACTCACCAGGTCTGTTTGCACGTAAAACAAAACCTGAAGGGCAAAACATGAGGAAGAGGCAGAAACAATGAGGTCTGTTTTCCTGGAAGCATATGCAAAAGCAATCTTGGGTTTTGTTTGGGTTTGGGGTTTTTTTTTCTCCTCTTTGGGTTTGTTTTTCCCCCTCCGTGTCGGGGCAGTAGGAGAAGCCGGGAGTTGGGGGATCCCCACAACCAGGCTGGCAAGTCACCCCTTAGGCGCTCTCTACATGCCACAGGATGGAACTGGTACAGAGAGTCCTTTGTAGCCTGCAAGCAGTGCCAGTTTGCATGGAACGGAGTTCTCCTGGTGTCTTTCTTTGGCCTCCACGGCACCAGGCTCTCGCTCGAGACACGCCTGGGCCTGCGCCCACCTCCTTCTCCCTCACGCAGTCGGGGCTTTTCGAGGAGAGCCTCGGTAACCCACCGGCACCGCCGGAAAAGCCACCGAGAACCCCCAGCTCGGCCAGGAGTGAGCCGGGAGGTGCTGCCAGCCCCGTGTCCTCTGAGGAGACGCCGGCACAGAGCACACGGGGCTGGCAGCGGCTCCGTCCCGGCAGCGGCTCCGTCCCGGCCTGCTTCGGGAGCCCACGGCTCGCTGAGGGCTGCTCTGAACTCTGTCGCCTGAGCAAAGCGCTGATTCACGTGTTCAGCAAAATTTAAACCTAAGGCGGTAACGGCAATTGGCAATGGTTTATTTATTTATTTCCCTTAAGGGGAAAACAAAAAAGAGTTAAAAGGTTTTCAGAAGGACAGAAGAAAAGCTTTGTCGTTCCTCACGGAAGCAGCGGGGTTGGAGCAGGCAGGGATGCTGACCTGTCAGCCGTGTGCTGGTGCCGATGGCACGAGTGATGCCATCCCAGTGATGCCATCCCAGCGATGCCATCCCAAGGGACACGGCCCCTCGCCATGGGGCTGCCCTGTGCTGGCCATGGTGGAGGAGGTGACAGTGGCTCTGGGCGTGGCGGGAGCACCCGGAGCCGCTGCCACTGCCTCAACCCAACCCCAGCTTCCCGTGAGAAAACAAAACTTTTTTTTCAAAACCACAAATTAATCTTTTTTGGGGTGTCTTTCAGAGCCTCGAATTTAAACCAAACAAATGAAGAAACCAACACAATAAAGGAATAAAGAAAGAAACAAATTGGAATATCTACCCTGGTTTTGGCAGTTCTCACGCCAATCTCCTGCAGGTGCTCCAGCCCCCGTGGCCTCTGCTTGTAGTTTGGGTTTGGGTTGGGATCGATTACTTATTTTTTCTCTAATTTTTTTTTTTTTTTGAGATTGATTGTTTTCAGGTCCCCAGGATAAATGTGAGGAAAATCAGAGAAATGATGGAGAGCTGCAGCCACACAGAATACCGACAGAGCTTTTACCTGACCCTGCACTCTGAGGGTTTGCTCTTCCACGGGCCCCCCTACCTGATCCTCTTGCTGCCGCCACGGCTGCCGCTGCTACTGGTCCATAAGCCGCTGCCGGAAAACCTGGCCGTGGAGAAAAGGAGAAGGGTAAAGACAGAAGCCAGCGGGTACCGCGAGTCTCTGCGGGGCACGGGGCTCTGGAGCTCGCCATCCCGGCTCTCCGTGCCACCAGCGGCCACCACCGTGCTTGGGAAGAGCCGAGCCCTTGCCAGCTGCCCCCTGCCAGTGGTCCCTGCCGGCACAAATCCCCTTGGCACAGGAGGAATGGGGCTCCCGGCCGTGGCACGCCGTGGGGCCAAGGAGGACAGGCTGGAGGCAGAGCCCGCAGCGCTCGGTTCGTGTCTCCACGCTCCCGCAGGAACGGGGTCAGCCCGCTCCGCAAACAACCAGGGAATTCTCTGCCGGGCTTATTTGCAAGTGATAATAACGTGCTGGTCTACAGACAAAGCAGTAATGGAAAATATGAGGAGGTCCTCATGTCAAGATCACAAATTTGCTGGGATCAAGCAGAAAAAATTCAATGGAATGTGGTTTAAAAAAGAAAGAAAGAGAGAAAGGAAAAAGCTCTTGAAAGCAAACCAGCCGCAGATCAAGGAGCTCTGTGACATCCCCCCTGCTCCAGGGAACCGAGCCCTTGCAGAGGAATGGAATGCTGCCAGCGAGATTGCAGATTTAATGTCTTTACTTAATTAATATTCAAAAGATCTGCCAGAGACTCTGACTTTCAATATACTTATTTTAAGAGGGCAGTGGCAAAGTCCAGGCAGTCAGCAAGAACCCCAAACCCCAAAGTCAACAACTCCAGGGAGGTTCCTGGTCTCTGGGAGCTCCGACTGCTCCTGCCACCCAACAGGACAAGCCTGGGGTGGACACCACAGTGGAACCCGGTCCCTGAGCGGGCACCAGGACCATGCTCACAGCTGCTTTGCAAGGCTGAGGAACCACAGGAGAACAACTGAGGCACTGAGAAAGAGAAGAGAGAGCCTGAGAGCGAGAGCGAGCCCAGAGAGCCCAGCACACTACAGCCCACTACCTTCAGCACTATGGCTCAGCTACAGCTCAGCTACCAGGGCAAGGAGCAGAGAACTATGCTAGAGTGACTTGAAGCTACTTGAAACATCAATTAAAAAAAGACATACTTGCATTTAAATATGGTAATAGGGCTGTTGGGGGAAAAAAGAAATAGCACAGGTGAATGTATGCAGAGGATCCCCAGGATGGTGCTCCCCGTGCACAGAGCCCAGCACTGCACAGCCAACCTTGGTCCTCCTGGTGAACCTGTGTGCTGGTAACTGCTGCAGCCTCAGTGGAGTGGGATGTGGGGGAAGCACATCCAGACTGGGGGATGCTATAACCAGTGCTAAACACGAGTGTTAAATTCCCTCTCGCTGGTGACGGAGCCATCAACCCTGGGTGGGTCCCCCGACATGTGATTAGGGCTGGAGTGAGAAGATTTTGATGTTAAGAGTCAAACCAACCTCCAAAGAGCAAGGAAAGCATCTGCAGGACAAGGGCTGAGGCTCTGGGGCTTCATTTTCATGCAGAGCCATGGCTGGGCCAAGCCCCGAGCCCTCCCCCTGCGGCTCAGGCAGGAGCAGAGCTGGCACCAGCCCCGTCCCTCCCGCTCTGCTCCCTGCCCACCACGGCGCACGGTCCAAGAGCAGTGTCCTCAGCGTTCCCATGGCACCTCCACGAGCAGCTGGCCACCCGCAGATCTCTCATTTGGAGGCTCCAGGGGCTCCCTAAACCATCCGTCCGGGATTGCAGGAGCTGTGGACTTTCCATGGAATAAAACGCCTCTGCCAAAACCAATCAAATACCTTTCAAATCACCAAGCATCCCCTGAGAACAGCACAAAAAACAGGGCTGGAAAGTTTGTTTCTCTTGTTCAGCTGCCAGGGACGCTCAGGATCTATTTGAAATGCAGGACAAAAAGTTTTGCCATGCAAAAGAAGAGCGGAATAACAAGGGTGGAGAAGGCGCTCCACGGAAAGAGCCCGAACAAAGGCTCCGTTATTGCATTCCAGTGGACAGATGTGTGAAAAATTAATCCCTCCGCCCCCAAAGAAAGCTTTTATCCCAGTTCTGAGATAAAAGCATCCCTGCGACATGGCACTCCAAACAGCTCAAGTGTGATCGCTGCTCGCGCTCCGTGCGGGAACGCCGCAGGGGCCGCGGGCGGAGCAGCCGCGGCACAGGCTCCAGGAGCGGGAGATGGAAACAGGGATTGATTATCAAGATTGGCAAAACCCTGCTCACTGATACACTCACAGGATGGCTCCATCACTGGAGGATCCCCAAATCAATCCGACCTACTGAAAGCAATCGATCCCCCGCTAAAATGCCCTTTGCCAGGCACCACGTCCATCAGCTCGCTCAGCTGGGGACAGCTGCCCTGTCACTGCTGTCGAGCCACTAATGCTGTGTGACCTCCCAGCACTGTGGTACCTCTGTGGCTCTCTGCTCCTGACCCCCTCAGCAGTGACGGGCAGCTGACACCATCCCACTCTGCCTGACAGGGCTCCCAGCACGGGGCACTGCGAACGCCTCCGAGAGCTGGAGCAGGGGACAAGGAGAACTTGTAGCCAGCAGAGTGTGTTTTTAAGAAGCAGAATGGAGGTAACTGGGTGCCAAGAATGGGTGCCTGGACAAGAATGCCTTGAAGCCAAGGGTAGCACTGACAGCAGCATCTCTGGATCCCATCCAGGACAAGCAGGAGCATGGCCAGCACCAGCCCCGCTCCCTCCGAGCCCTCTGAAGTCAGCTGGAAAATCAAAAGGGTGGAGGGAGAGATCAATTCATTCCTGGTGTTTGTTTAAGGCACTGATTCCTGCTCAAAAGATCCCTGTGCTTTGTGTGCCTGCTGCTCCCAGCTGCCCGGAGGAAACAAGCTCCCAGAGCCATTCCAAAGGCCAGCAGTGCCCACTTTAGGCACTGCAATTAGAAGGTATTTTACAATAAACGTTTTGCACTGGGCTCACGCTCCGTCCAAGAAAGCCCTGAGGATTCACAGCAATTTCATGCTCTCTCATTGCTCAGAACGAGCCAAAACCAGCGTTCCAAGTGCAATTTTTCACAGATAAATTTTCCTGCTTCCTGCATCAATAGTTTCACTTTAAACAGTGAAGCAGCAAGGGAAGATGGACAGATCTGGGTTAAATTCTTTGCCCTGAGGTCCCAGATTCAGCCCGTGGCTGGTGTCTCTCCAAGGCACAGGTGAGTTTGGGAGAAGGGGGATCCCAGGATGGCACAGCCCTGGAGCAGCAGGTTTGGGCTGGAGCACACAGCCCTGCTGCCTTGCTCTGGGCAGTGCAGTGGGAGCCCAGGATTTAGCACATTTTCCAGGGGCTTTGTGAACAAATCTGGCGAGCACGACGCTGCCTGAGCAGGGCCAGTCTTCACATGGGCTTTAGGGACTCACCAGGTTCTGCCCTGCCCCATCTCCTGCTCTGGTGGGACCATTCCTTCTTAAACCACTGAGTTCTCCTGCCCTCCAGCCTGGGCTTGGCTACGAGGCAACCGCAAGGGAATAACACAAGAACCATTTGTCCCCCTTCCTGCTGCCAGGACCTTCTTCCTGCAGCTCTGGCTCTAAGAGAAATCACTGACTCCTTCAGCCCTGCTCGGATCAGCCTTTGAAGACCCCAAGTATGTTGCATCCCCAAAGCACACACCTTATTCTCTACAACCAGTCAGACAATAGGAATCAACCCCAAAAAAGGGCACAAAGATCACGAAATTAGTTCTTACATCAAAAAATGTCATGCAAGGATTTTCTCTGCTTTAATGGCCAAAGCACTCGGGCACCTGAGGTCGTGTTCAGACTTCAGCAATGAGCACAGGGGTTTAAAATAAGAATAAAAATGGATGTTGAGATGCTCAAATCACCACCTGACTTCAAAAAATAGCCAAAATCATGGAACAGGCACGGAGAATTAAATAAAAACCATCATGAAACTGCAACTAAGAAGCAACCCCTTTCCTCTGTGTTCACATGGGGTTTAGTGTGTTCACATGAGAGCAGCAGACTGGTCTGTGCAGGGTGTTTGGGGGTCCCTGTGCTGAGGGAATTGAGCTCGGAGGCTCTTTCACCCCCCAACACTTCACCTCTTACACCCCTGGTGCTCCCCAGCACGCTGACCTGAACCCTGGCCCTTCAGGAGGGTCACTTGATCTCCCAGGAAAGAAGTGCAAAGGCTGGAATGTGAATTCATGTGCAGGCTGAGCGGGGAGAGGAGCTGGGGAGCTGATCCCCCCTTTCCAAGCAGCATTCCCAGGGGCTGATCCCCCCCTTCCAAGCGGCATTCCCAGGGGCTGATCCCCCCTTTTCAAGCGGCGTTCCCAGGGGCTGATCCCCCCTTTTCAAGCGGCGTTCCCAGGGGCTGATCCCCCCTTTTCAAGCGGCGTTCCCAGCAGCTTTGATCAGCCCGAAAAGCCGCACCAGGCTCACAGCTGTCATTTCAGATGGGTTCTCGCTTGCATTATTCTTTCCATTAGGCAGTGTTATCCTCTTTGGAGGATCTTTAGGCTTCATTTCAAAAGTATCAGAGACTCAAAACCATGAAGCAGAAGAGCCTGGTAGTTTTTTTTTGAAGGCAGGCAGGCGTGGGTCCAATTTACCGGGCAAAAATGTCGTCTTTAATGGTGAACACACACAAGGGAAAGCTCCATCCCAAAACAATCCCTTTATGTTTAAAACCTTCATCTTCCAGGCTCTCTGTCTCACACTCCCCCTCCCTTTCTATAAGGAAAAACGAATGAGAAAGAAAAAAAACCTGCTACTACTCCAAGCTTTAGATGAACAACTCAGCACTGAATATTTAGAGAACATACACCCAGAGAAATCACATGTTCCCTCGAACTCATCAAAGATCGGGGTTCTACCAAATCATTCACAACTCATTACCACGGTTTAGTAGCAATTAACTCCTTGGGATTTGATTGCAGACTCTATGAAGCTTTCTCAAAGTCCACAGGAACGTGGGGCAGCAACAAGCCCTGCTTGGAACGTCCTGTGCTTCCCACCAGTGACCTTGGTTTGTCTGTGAAGAGGTGGGATAGTGCCATCCACACCACAGCTGATGAACGGGACCCAGCACAGCAGGGCAGAGCTCCAGGGAAACAGCAAAGAACTTCCCTAAGGTTTTCATCAATTCTATTAACACTTTCAGCATCTCCCAGCCTGCTCTGAGTCCTCTGTTGCAGCAGCCCCTTAAGTGCTTCCCTTTGTCTTTTCCCACTGTGTTACATCGACCTTGTTAAAACCTATCTCAGCAAATTAGAGAATTTCAGCCAGAACACACCATGCATCAGGGACCCTGATCCCACAGCCCCTGCATCACCCAGGGCACAGCCACATGTGCAGGGTCTGTCCCATGTCTCATGCCCCCCAATGTCTGTTTGCAGATGGATGTTGAGATGAGCAAATATTCCCATTCTGGAATTCCAACTAAACAATAAATCCCAAATATAGTTAATTTAAAATTTGGCACTTCCACTTTATGTACAGTAAATGACCCATTTTTCAGCTGTTGGGACTCTCGGGCTGTGGGTTTTAGGATGAGAATGGTGCATTTCTGCCCAGTAATTACTTTATGCATCAGTGAGACAAAGCCTTGTTTGTCTCCCAAATTATCATTCTGTGGCATTTCAAGTGCAATAACCCTTTTGCAGTTATTTCACTGTACTGAAAACTGGGAAACTTCTCAAAGGCAAACAGTTTGTTCTAAAAACCCCCTATTTATTCAAAAAACCACAAACCAAGAAGCAAAAGCTGGCAGCTGATTTAGGTTATTTACTCTACTTAAAACCTGCTCCTACCCTACAGCAGCTTCAAGGCTCCACTTCTCAAATGTGCCCTATGGAAACCCCCAGCATCCAACACTCAGGCCCAGTATGTAATTGGCAACGTCCCTAATTAGCAACTGGTGAAACCCAGAGAATCATGAGAGAATCAAGTGAATGGATGAAAGAGAATCTCAACCACATCATTTCTTAAAAGCAAGTGATTCTGTTTAACACAAATTGATTGCTTCCATAAAAGCATTTCATAGAATCAGAGAGTCACAGAGTGGCTTGGGTTGAAGGGACCTTAAAGATAATCTCATTCCACCCCCTGCCATGGGCAGGGACACCTCCCACTGTCTCAGGTTGCTCCAAGCCCTGTCCAACCCAGCCATGGACACTTCCAGGGATGGGGCAGCCACAGCTTCTCTGGGCACCCTGTGCCAGAGCCCTGCCACCCTCTCAGGGAACAATTTCTACCCAATATCCCATTTAACCCTGCCCTCTGGCAGTTTAAGGCCATTCCTCCTTGTCCTGTCTCTCCAGGCTCTTGTAAATAGTCTCTCTCCATCTTTCCTGTAGGCTCCCCTAAAGCCTTCTCTTCTCCAGGCTGAATAATTCCCATTCTCTCAGCCTTTCCTTGTGGGAGAGGTGCTCCATCCCTTTCATTATCTTGTTGGCCTCCTTTGGACTCACTGCCACTCATTTTAAAGGCCAAAGCCAAACATTTACCACAGATTTTTAATCAACAAGTTAAGTATAAAGGAAATGATGGCTGAAGGTGCAGGAACACCCAGGAGCTCACTGGCCCCACGCTGCCTCGCAGAACAGCAGCTCTGAATTTCTGCATTTCAGTCACCTGCTGCTGGATGAACAAGGGCAGGTGAGATGGAACCACATTAAGGCACCTATTTGGAGTTCAGCAACGTGGCACTGATTTGCTTCAAGCCTCATTTCCGCTGCTCCGATGGTAAAGAAAATGAGCTATTTGGTTAAGCTGCTTGTCTCAATTTTTATGAATGATCTAAACTACCTGGGTAAGTATTATTTAAAGACAGGTCCTTGATGATGAACAAAGGCATAAAAGGAACTCGTGTCTGGAGGCTGAAGCTGGAAAAATTCAACACAAAGAGGCAACTTCATAAAAGAGAAGGCAGTAAATCACAGGACAAGGTTATCAGAGGGTGGGGAACTCTTCACCACTCGTGTGCAGCTCAACCAGCACAGCCATCACTGGCAGACAGGGACCTTCCCAGTGCCTCACTGGGCATTCCATAATCCATGTTATGAAAGAGGTCAGAGGGGAGGATTGGGATGCTGAGCCCAGAAATCTTCAAGGCATTGCTGCAGCAAATACGATCACTGCTCCTGGGCAAGGCAGGGTGTGGAAGCTCCTCAACGGCCAGCTGGAAACCCCACTACTGAAACATTCACATTTGAATGTTTCTGTGCCATGAGACCAATCTTGTCAAGTTCTTTGCAAGCCCAGCTCAAATTTTAACAGCTTTAGTTAAAAATTGTCTCTACTGAGGCACAAGGCAGGAACGCAGGGAGCAGTCGTGCTCCGGCTGGCTCGGACACGCAGAATTCCTTACAGCAGGATGGGCATTACCAGACCACGCTCCTCCTCCTGCAGGGTTATCCATGTTTTCCTCCACACACCAGTGTTTGTGTTACGCCTCTTTACCCCTGTGAGTAATTGCTCTCATTAACCCTCCCGGTCACTGCAGCTGGGGCCTGTTTGCAGCCGAAACCATCGCTCTGGAGCTGCAGCATCACCCCAAAACACAAAGAGCTCTACAGACACCAGCAGGTTTGGATTCTTTCTCCTTTTCTCTCCTCTCTGCCCCTTCAGGATCACTCATTTTCAGGGCAATGAACCTCAAGTTTTAAAGCTTCAAACTGCAGGCACAGATCAGTGAGCAGCCGAGAACAGGACAATCAGTGTTCAAGTTCAACGTTCAAGATGTTCTTATTTCTCAGTTATTCAAGTTATAAGTGGAGAAAAATCTAATGAAGGACCTGGGCAGTTTTGGGCCTCAGCCAGACATGGTATTTAGGGAAACCTCCAGAGCAGCCTCGCTCACACTGAGAGGATGGGGCAGGAAAAGGGGGACAGGCTCCATTTTCACTGGCCACACTCTGCTGCCACTGACAGTGCTGGGAGCTGGGCCATCAACACAGACCAACAGCTTCTCTCTGGAAAATCTCACCTTAAATCTAGTAACAGGATTACTTTAAGGGGTAGGGGGAAATAGGTGGTGAGAAAGGCCTTTTACACAATTCTCTGCAACATCAAAAAACTGCAGCTTTTCTCAGAAAAATTGTGCCTAAGAGGCAAAGGTGCTTCAGTTCTGCTCGGACTCAGAGAACAGCTCTAGAGACCATTTTTTCCTGCACCAAAACACAATCATCTAAGCAGAACTTGAAGGAGAACCTTCTGGCTGGAGATTTATAGGCTCTGCTATATTAATTTCTCAGTTTGCTGGCTGCAGTTCCAGCTGCTCCTCCCTCCAGGGATGCGCCTGCAATGGGAACGGCCCCTCCTCAGCAAAAGAACACCCCAAATCCTTATTTTAAACCAGGTCCAGTCTATGGTCTGTGTTCAGGAACGGAGGCTGAAACGGAGAGGTGGGAAGGGGTAACTCAGGTGGTTCCAACAGATTCCAAATGCACTCTGTAAACCAGTGATGCCATGCAGATGCAGTGATGTGTTTAGGTGAAAACAAGGCATGCAGTGCAGGGGGGAGCAGAGCAGATTTAAGCAGTTAAGAAAGGGTTAGACAAAGGAGTCAGAACCATCTCCAGCTTCGTTCCACATCTCTTGCTGTTACAAGGCTTAACTAACTGAACAATTTAAAACAGGTTTTACATTTCCTCCTCCTATTTCGCAGCTGCCACCAGGTTCTCCTTTTCTGAGTGTTACGTTTGATCATTCCAGCATCACGACCAGACAAACTTTGCTCCCATTAGTAAATGTTCCACAAGCCCTACACTCGTGTAACAGTGCTTGAAGAGTGTTTTACAGAGCTGACCCCTATTAATACAGACTTCCTCACTCCCTGTGGGTACAGAAGCCATGTGTAGGCAGCACTTTAAAATCACTTTGCCTCACCAGAGTAGGGAGTTGGGTGCTGGAGTACAGGGGAATGTGGCTCGGGGTCAGTGAGGCACCACACGCCCCAGGCTGGGTGTTTTACATCACTGCACATGGGACAGAGGGAATGGCTGGATTCTTGGGATGCTGCAACCACACCCTCTTCCTCCCATCCCCACTGCACTCCCCTTTGAGCTTATTAACCAAGGGGGGACCTGAGCAACAGAATTTGCACTGGGGTGTCCTAAACCCCAGACACAGGAACCTCCTTCCCTCTCCTCCTCTCAAGGCACTATGACAAAGAAGCCTTAAGCATGACATAATAATTCCCCTTGTCTTTGGCACCAGTTCCTTCTCCTCACCTGGAAAACAGCTATTTTCTAGTTATTACCTGCCAGGCCAGCACCACATGTAACTTTACACAGGATACCTCCCTGCCCAGCACTGATGAGTGAACACTGTGGGACTGGCATCAGGAAAGAAACTGAATCAAGCTCAACAGAAGGTTGGTTTAAATGCTCTCACAGTAACAAACCCCATCAGTTTGAGACTTTGAACCATCTTGTGTTGCATTTCCACTGCCCCAGGCACTGCAGGAGCATGACCCGAGGCTGAGCTCATGACCTTTGCAGCACCAGCATTAATAAGCAAATATATTTCCCTGAGCTCTGCAAAGTTTGTGGAAATATTTGTTTTTCTCACCTCTCACCATATACAAAGGTTTTAATAAGCTTTAACAAATATACAAGCAAACAAACCCTTAATTAAAATAAATAATTTAAATTTCTGACCTGAAGGCTTCTACGAAACTTCGACAATCCCCAAACACTCAGGTGATGACGGGAGAAAATATAACTGAGATAAACAGTGCAGGAACATCCCACCACAGTGCTGGAGGACCAGTGGGGATGCTGCAATTTCCTCTCCCCCCAGTTACGAGTGCATTTTGTCTTTTTCTGGGTGTAATTTTTGCTGTAAACACACCTCGTGTGTAACTGCTCCTCTGCAGGGTCTTCAAGCAGCGGGTCACACGCTCTGAGTGATGGTTGTTTTATTCTTTTATTCAACTGTCATTGGTACTGGTTATTTGGGGCATCCAAACCAAAATATTAAAACTGCAAGCTAAGAGAGCAGCAACACAGCAGATCCGTTGTAAACAATTTATTATTATTTTCTACCTCAGTTACTTACAGGAAAAAAGTCATAAAAAAGAAAAAAAAAAGAAAAAAAAAAAAGAAAAGCACAGATGGACTATTTACAAAAAATGAGAAAATTCACAATAGCCGAAATGTTTGCAAATCATGCACACTAAGACAAGTTCACAAAAGCAAAGCAATTCATAGCAAAAAAACCCAAACAAAATAATAAGAAGCCATACAGATTAAAAAAAGCTATTGCCTGCAGAAAAGTCAAAAGAAAACTACCCAAGTATTACATCAAGCATCTTTAATGAAATGAACAGCACAGCCGTGGATTGTAGAGCCTTTGACACCGACATTTTAAACAAGTGGATTAACAAACATTAAAATGCATTACAGTTCTACTGTAAGCATGCAACGTACTTCTCACAAACTTATCGAGTGGGTAGAAACACTTCAAGAACAGCAGAATTTAAACAGAATGTTGTGTTTTCTACCCAAAGGTCCAGAATCTGGTATGTTAAAGCCAATGGATGGAGGTTTGCAGTTCTCCTGCGATTTGGGTGGAGATGAAGAGGCGCGATGCAGCTTAAGCAGGGAAAGCTTGGCCAGAATTTAGGAGATTTGCCCGTGATTTGCAAGCAAAGTTTGGAAGGAGAAGCAGCTGCAGGGAGTGTGCGGGACCATCGCTGGTCAGAGTTGGGATCAAAGAATCAGAGAAACCCAGAATGGTTTGGGTTGGAAGGGACCTTAAAGCTCATCCAGTTCCAGCCCTGCCACGGGCAGGGACACCTCCCACTGTCCCAGGGTGCTCCAAGCCCCGCTGGCTGTGGGAGCGGGGCAGGAACTGCTGTGGGGGGCAGCAGCTGCCCGAGCCCCTCTCCTGGGGGCATCTCACCATGGCCCTCGTGTGACGGTGGCAGCTCCCAAAGAGCCCCCAGGCCAGAGGGAAGGGAATGGGACACGTGTGGGCCTGTGACACCACGGGGTCACACGGCTGGGGTAGCTCAGCCCTGCGCTGCCGGGGTCCCAGGGACAGGAGACGCCCGGCTCGCTCCGCCCTGGATGGGATTTGTGCTACTGCTGGACGTCACCACATTAAAAAGCGCCAATCACTCTCTCTGGGGCTGTCTGTGAGACCAAATCAACCCAATCATCCTTCTTACTTCGTTGATAAAATGTTTTCTAAAAAGTTTGTGAGAAGTCATGCCTTCGGAACGCCCCTGACCCCATCCTTGTGAGTTACATTCCAAGTGGGCATTAAAAACTCATAACAAAGCAGAGGAAAAAAAAATAATTAAAAAAAAATAAAAAGCAAACTCAAAGCAGTGAGGATATGGAGCCTTTAAAAAAATAAAAATAAAATAAAAAGTCCAGTCAATCAAACCAGCCAGTAAGAGCAGCAATTTTTCAGTGGACATTGATATTAAACATGGACCACCCAGGCTTTCTCTGTCTCTCTCTCATTAGCACTGTAGTAAACCCCGATTAATTTGTTATGCATCTTTAAGAACTAGTTGATAAAAATTATGTCTTGTGAAATCGGCAAATAGTCTGCAAAGTGAAATAAGAACAGAAATTAATAGATTAAACTGAAAAGATAAGTCCCAGAAATAAAAAAAAAAAAAAAGAAGAGACACAGAAAGGGAGTGATTGCAATTAAAATAAAAAAAAGAGGCAATGTACTGCATGAGGAAGGGCTGGGAGGAGTAACGGGATGGGAGGAGATAGAGCAGTCGCCAAAGGGTCGTGTGCCTTGTCCCTGGAGCCAGGGGCTGTCCCATGCCACAGGAAACGGTGGAGATGTGGGAGAGGATGTGGGGGAGGACATGGGACAGCCCCTGAGGGGACCCTGCCCGCAGCTCCGACACGGACACGGGAATGGGAATGGGAGTGCAAACAGGGGGGTCGTGGCATCTGCACCTCCTTTCACTTGGACAACAGAGAACACCCTCAGGACAGTTCAGTCAGAAGGGAATTCCTTCTTATGGCTTTAACTTACTGCAATAGTAACTGGGCAGCAGAACCTGCACAGGGACAGTGCCTGTGCCAGCCCTGTGGGGTGACCCCAGCCCTGTGGGCTGACCCCAGCCCGGCCACCCCGCCCGGCCGGCGGATGGAGCGTGGGCAGGCGCAGGACACGACTGTGCAGTGACAAACACGGCCAGAGGAGCTCCTGAGAGCAGCCCAGAGTGTGACTGAACACCCTCTGTGTATTTGTACCGAGGCTGCACCCCCAGCACGTTCGGGGTGGGAGGCAGAGGAAGCTCTCGGACCCGGGATGCCCCTGCAGAAACAGCCAAGCACTTCTCCCTCCAAATCACGACACTGAGATGGCAAACCTGACAACTTACTAAAAAAGCACATTTCAGCTTCCCTTCCATCAGTCTGCACGTGCCTGTCTCACACTCCAAGCCCTACCACAAGCCCCACTGAACTTCTGCAGGTGCCAAAATGCACGAAAGGAAGGGTTGGCACATCCCTGTCCTTGACTCCTGCCCTGCTCCTGGAAAGGCTCCCTGGCACCGAGCTGTGCTCTGTGGCACTGGGCTCTGCCCCAAACACCTGCTCCAGCGAGGGGGACGCCCCATCCTGCTGCTGGACCATTCCTCACACCGTGCCTCCGGCCACGACGCTCCCGCACCCCGCACGCTCCGACGGGTTGTGATTCTGGAGATCAGAGCCCCAGATCACCTGAGAAACTCCCAGCAACTCTGGGAAGGTTCTGATTGCTGCTAAGGAATAACTGATCCGAGCAGGAGGGGAGCAGGGGCAGAGCTTTGGGGCAGGGAAACTCAACAAGGTGAGACAGGACCCTGAGCATCTCCTGGTGCTTCCTGGCTCCCCTGGGCCCCACCACGGCCTACAGCTTTCTGGTGAGGATAATCCACACAGATTTTTTTTCCATATTCAATCTCTGCAGGAGACTGAAAATAACCAGGCAGTAACTGGAAGTCCTGCTTTGATAAAAACAGGCCCTTAATAAAAATACATCTAAAGGAGGGGTCGAGTCAAAGGGTGCCTTTGCTGTCAGCGAGCAGACACATTCGCTTCAGACATGTTTCTAATTAAACTCATCTAAGCTCTGCCGATTTCCATCATTAAACCTATCAAAGGTGTCTCTCCTTCAATGCCTTCATACGAATCAGCTGGTACACGGAATCCTGAGGATTCAGAGTTTGAGACAACACACAAACACTTGCTGAAGCCTCCTCCTCGCCTCCAACTCCTGGCTGCAATCCTGCCAGACCGGACTCTCCCACTGGTTCCAGCAGAACCAGAGGTGGTGTCACCTGGACCTGGGGGCAGCTGCCTTGTCCCCACCAGCACTGTGTCACCCTGGCAGCTCTGCTGTCTGCCTGACACCCCAGTTGTATCAGACCTGGCCTGGTCCAGGTGGGAAGAGGTGGCTCAGCTTTGGGTAGAGCCCTGGCATTTGTGAATTCAAATACACAAACCCTCACAGCGCTGTTCCCCTCGGTGTTATCAGTCCTGCAAAATCAGCTGCACAATAACCCCATCACAAGGACGCTGCTCATCCTACAGGTGACAACAATCCCTATTTTTCCAAAGCAGGGTCTCATCCTAATGCCCTAGGACTGAACCCAAAGCTCCATATTTGCCACAGCGCGCTGCAGGTGGAGCTAAGCATCTGTTCACATCCTCACCCGTCCTAGAGAACCTTCCTGGTTTTCCTCCTGCCGCTCCCTGCCCACTGCAGGGGGTTCACTGGGTGTCCCCGCTACCCCCAGCTCCCACCCCTGCGCTGTGAGCCCTGAGGAGTGCGTGACCCTTGTGACGAGGGTGCTCGGGAATTCGGGAGTCTCCTCACCATGGTGGCCAGGTGGGGCTTCAGCCACAAACACAGCAGGGCCGCTTGGCTTGTTCCGGCTGCTTGGGAAAAACCTGAGGTGAAAGGAAACTCCCTGCCCTGTGTGGTGCCAGTCCCACTGCGGAATGTGCTGGAAAGGGCAAAGGCTCTGGAGGGGCTTTTTTGGATGCCCCATCCCTGGAAGTGTTCAAGGCCAGGTCGGACGGGGCTCTGAGCAAACCGATCCGGTGGAAGCCGTCCCCGCTCACCGCAGGGGGTCGGACCTTTGACGGTCCCTTCCAGCCCAAACCGCTCTGTTCTGTGGCTCTGTGATCTGTTTCTCCCTGACCCTGCCGAGCCCCCCAGGCCCGTCCCGGCGCGGCAGCTCCGTCCGAACCGACGCCGAAGCGCAGCCCCCGCGCGCGGCCGGACACCGCTCCCGGGCAGAGCCCCCGGGCCCCGGCGCGGACGCAGCACGGTCGGATTCGCGCTCCAGGAGCGAGCGGTCACTTACCACAGGCCAGCACGGGAAGCTGTGTGCGGGTCCCTGTGTGCGTGTGCGTGTCTGTGTGTAGCTCTACAATATCTACGGAAGGAAAAACCCATCAAAGGGAGGGTAGCAGCTCTTCGGTGATCTCTCTTGCTTTTATGTTTTAATTTTAAGAAGTTTGTTTTCAAATAACCAGTACCAATTTATGCATTAGGAAAAATGTATTGAAAGTATGTCGCTATAAATGTCTGTTTTAAAGTAGTAAAAACAACAACGAAAAAAAACTGCTGTTGTGTGAGATGCTCCCTGCAGACTTGCCTGTCTCAGCTTGTAGCTACGGACTTAAAAAAAGGAAAAAAA